>WEIV01022264.1:0-11673 GCA_013390005.1 Calyptomena viridis
AGCTGCTCCTTCAGCTCCCAGCAGGTCTTTGGAATTCACAAGTTACAGATGCTGCTTCCCGAGGAATCTCCAGCAGCAGCAAAACAACATCCATACTCATCCCTCCATGTGTTTGTCTGGCACTTCCTTCCCAAAATGCTGATGGAACCGTGTCAGTTCAGGGGGGACAGGGAGGGGCTGGAGGTGTCCAGGGAAGGGAAGGGGGCTGGGAAGGGGCTGAGGGAGCTGGGGGGGCTCAGCCTGGAGAAAAGGAGGCTCAGGGGGCACCTGGAATTCTCTGCAACTCCNCAGGGGGCACCTGGAATTCTCTGCAATCCCTGCCAGGAGGGGGGAGCCGGGGGGGGTCGGGCTCTGCTCCCAGGGAACAAGGGATGGGAGGAGAGGGAACGGCCTCAGGCTGGGCCAGGGGAGGCTCAGGTTGGAAAAGAGGAGGAATTTGTCCCTGGAAAGGGTGGTCAGGCCTTGGCAGGGGCTGCCCAGGGAGGGGTGGATTCCCCATCCCTGGGGGTGTCCAAGGAAGGACTGGATGTCCCTCAGTGCTCTGGGCTGGGGGACAAGGGGGGGAGCAGGCACAGCTTGGACTCCATGATCCCGGAAGGATTTTCCAACCTCAACAATTCCATGACTCTGTGAAGAACGTGTACTGTAATACTGCTGTAAATCTCCTACCCACTCCACACTCCTTGCTCTCGAGCTAGAAATGAATCAGTAACAGCCAAGGAAAAGTGTAAATCCCAGCAGGAATGACCAACCATTACAGGATGTTTACCAGAAAATAACCTGAAGCTTCGAACAAAATAAAACAAAAACCCAAACCAAAATACTTCACTTTGCTGCCAAAAGCCATCACTGCTTTCAGCACATGAAAGACTCCACCTGTAGGGATTTTCCAGAGAAGCTGGTGCCAGAATTTGTTCCCTTGATTTAAACCTGAAATCAAACTACTACCTGAATTTCCAGGGGCACATTTTGGGGGGGAAGCATTTTTAGCCAAGATTTCTGAGGAGGAAGAGTGAAAGGTGGAAAACAATGGAACCCTTTCCAGCTATCTTCTGTCAAGTTCATTCTGATGGGGGAAATAATTTGATTTAAAGCCTAAGTAAGGATGAAGACAATGCTTATGAATGTGCTTGGCATTAGACAACTGGCCTAAATGAAATCACTTCTCTTACAGTTTTAGTTAATTTAGCATTACAGGCAGGAATTAATCCTATAATGAAAGGTAACACCAACATATGGATTGATAAAAGATCAAACCAACCTCAGATAAAACACAGACAATCTGGGTGGGATAAGTGCACATGGAAGGGGAAATTGCAACTCAGCAATGAGGAACAAGCCTTTACACCACACAGGAAATAAAACCAACACTCAAGGGGTCCAAAAGTTGGCTCCAAGGGGTGCTCAGCCCAAGATGTGAGTTTCTCACCCTGGTGAGCAGAGCTGACATCTTTGCCAACATCACTTCCCTGCTAAGGAACCTTCCACAGCTCAGCACAGACACAACTTTGACTTGCAAATCGTTTCACTGGAGTAACCACAAACTAATAATGTCACAGCCCTGACTGACCCAGCAGAGATCAGTCTATTTAAGCCTCTCCCAGCATGTGTGTGGGTGATGTCCATCCTCCATTTCTCCAGGTTTTTTCCATTTCTATAGCACAACTCACAGAAGCTCACAAGAGCCAAAAAAAGGGAGAAAAAAAAAAATAAGAAGAAACAGAACAAGGAGTATCCAGAGTTTTTAGACATTCAGCTCCAGGGGGAAAACACAAGAGCACAATTTCATTCATAGCAAGTTCAGTTTCCATCCAAACATCATTTACTGTATCCTGTGACCTTTGTAGTGCTGCATTTGTTCCTCCCTCCACAAGGCTCAGAAAGCCTTTCCCCCTCCCTTTTCCAGCTGCATACTTTTAAGTCGTTTACTGGCAAAGTCTTTTGTTCATATTTCAGCATCTTTCTGCAGAGCTGGAGCCGCCCTGCTGAGCTGGGACACAACGGGCACCACAAGCACTGCTGCTTTACTGGTAGTTTTTAAAGGGTAAGTGGGATGGAGCCTCTTCCTTCTTCACCAGATGCAGAGAACACAGAAAAGTGAGGAAGGGTTGTGTTCATTAAGGAGACCAAAGCAAAGCCAGGCTCCTTTCCAAAACCACTTCACAGAGATATTCATTTATTAAATTTCTGAGTAACTGGTTATCGAACGCTGGGGAAAAACCTCCCTGGGCTCTGCACCTCCCCACTCTGGTTTGTCATTGTCAATCATTAATTCAGTCACTGCCCACATTAACAAAAATGGAGACAATTTTTTTTCACACCAACAACGGCTGCTCCTTATTTACGTTTTTTCTGTCTCGAGTTTTCAAAGCTCTTCACGTTCATCAGACATAGGAGTGTTCAAAACACACCTGTAACAGACCTTTTTTATGGGCCACAGGTCTGAATTTACAAACACCACTGATCAAAATGAGAAATAAATAAATAGAAAAGAGCTTTGACAGCAGATTTGCCAAATGCTCCAGTGAGGAAAGCAGCCCTTTCAGAGGACAGACATTTCAAAACCTTGATAAACCCGAATAAATCTCTGATTCACTCTCTCTTGCCTTTGTGCTGCATGTTCACATTCTGCTCTACAGGCATTTGATACGGCTCTGGGTTTTCAAGAAGGTGGAAGAGCCCAAGCTTTGTAGCACAATTCATTTCTGTTCATGGATCAGAACTGCCTGGATGGTTATTCACAGTGCCACCAATACCCCCAGGAGAAGTTTCATTGTCACTGCAGTGATTTCCCAGTAAAACACTTCAGACAGGCTCACCCAGCCCTCCCCAGCTGAACTGGGGTGGAAGGAGGAGAATGGTCAGACAGCAGCCACCATCTGCCTGTGGTCACCACAGCACTGCCCAAGTTGAGTAAGTACCTCTGGTAGCTCAGTGGAAGCTCCTTGGACACATAATCCTGTCCCTTCTCCACGTTTTAATAACAAACAGTGCTAATGAAACGTGTGAATAATTCTTTTTTTTTTTCCTAAAGGCAGGAATAGCACATAAAATGTGTTTTAGTACAGGTTACTCCTGGTAGTAGAACAGCAAGAGTCCTGCTCCAGTGTTAACCTGCATAAAGAAGAGGACTTTATGGAATTTCCTGTAACACCTAAATTCACAAATTAAGTGCTAACGAGTAGGAGCAGCCTTAAAGACACAAGTAATTTATCCCACTATACTTAAGCCTCATCCAACAGGCATCTTAAATATTCCCAAATAAAGCCTTAATCATATATAACATGCCACTGCCTGGAAAGTTCCTTAAAATTGTCCACCAATTTAGTTTCCTCCTGCCCTGCATGGATCACTTCCTCCCTGCTGAGAAGGGGAAAGAGGGGGTCAATTAATGCCTAAATATAAGGTTAACACAGGGAAATGACAATTCCTCCCCATTTCATTCAGATCACTACAGCAACAAAGAGCTGCTGCTGGGAAGGACTGATTACCCCAAACTGGGTTTCCTCTCCATTTCTCACCACTAAGGCTCCAGCAGCAGCACACAGGGACAGATTTTATTGTGGCAATATTATCCAGGCACACTCAGAACAAAACTGCATGGATTAAAACATCCCTGGAAGTGTTCCAGGCCAGGCTGAACGGGGCTTGGAGCAATCTGGGATAGTGGAAGGTGTCCCTGGCCATGGCAGGGAAGTGGAATTAAGATGATCTTTAAGGTGCTTTCCAACCCAAACCATTTTGTAATTCTACAAAATGCAGCTTTTCAGTTTTCCCTCACGCCATGGGCAGGTCAAAAAAAAGGTAAAACCCAAAGAAAACAGAAAAACACCTTTCATAGAACAAGCACTGGTTTGTCTGCTCATCATCCTCTCCCTTCTCAGGCAGCAAACAAAAGCTACAGCAAGAAAAACACACATTACCCTGTACAGTCTGCATGTGAAACCCACCAGGGACAAGGAACTGTCGGGATTGACTGAGAATCAGGATCTTGGGATGGAAAACCATCCATCCACTTGTTCAGAACGAGCAATTCCAGAGCTCTGGCAGCTCCAAAGCCCCTTCTCACAGCACCAGAGTGGGAAAGCCCTGCTGCCCAAAGACAGGCACTAATTCCCAGGCAACAACTGTCGTTATTTTAAGCAGATTCAACTTGCAAACACTCCCCATCTATAAATTGCACGGCTCCATGGTTTCCTCTCTGCAGGAAAACCATCCTCCAATGACAGCCCTACAAAAACAAACCAAAAATCCTCCCCTGCTCAAAAGAAGGGAAGCCAAGAGGCTCTTCCTGGAAAGTCCTGTGATAAAAAAACCCTATGTCAGAACTGACCAACTCAGCCTGTGCTGCAGCACTTCAGGGCTGGAGATTAAAATCCATGCTTGGTCTGGAGTTAATCTGGTTATTTGGCTCCTTCTCAAGAGTCAAAAAGGCAGGAGCTGCTTATGTGCCATGGGATAAGGCAGCAGCTCCCCCAGCCTAATTCAGCCCATTTCACACAAATAAAATGTGAAGAAAAGGGTCTTTCTGTGCCATGCTGGAAACACTCAGGACCTAAGAATTTTTGCACCACATTTAGCAACACCTTAAAAGAAAATACTGGAGAAAAAGCACTAATTAAAGGGGGGGAAGCCTGTAATGTTTTCAAATTTGCTGCTGTACTTATGCCACAGGGCTGTGCTGGGTGTATCAGTTCAGATTTATGCCCAAACACAGCTCACATTTACATTTATACTTCTTTTTTTCCCAAGCTATGATTAACTCTCACCATATCGACTCAAAGTGGGTCAGAAGACTGAGTTTAACAACAATAAATAGTTACTTTGATGGCAAAAAATACAGTATTTTAAATGGTTCAAATCAATTCACAGCATCTACTTGGAAAAAATACCAGCTGAGCTTCCTTGATGCAATTACTCTTTATCCACATGGTTTTGACTTGAAATATATCAAGAGTCTCCCTGACCACTAACAAAGGATCCCACAAAGAAGGTCCTGTTTTTGTGGCATTACAATTTTGGAAAACAAGGGGAAAGTAGAAATGAAGAATGGTCTCTACTGCTGAAATTCCTGCCAAGTCAAGACCCTTCCTCCCATTTTCTCTCACACTTTTTTATCCTGCAGCAAATCCAACCATAACTGTGTTTGCTTCCATTGCCTACAAAACACTGACAACATTCCAAGAGCAGGACTCCCATGATGTAGTAGGAATTCTCAAAGAGAAAGCATGAAATCTGTGAAAGTCATACAAAAATGAACTAAATAAAGTCGTAAGTAATGAATATCAACTGTGCATGGCATGGAGAAAGCTATTCAAGAGAACATGTGTTCAAACATACTTTCCATCTCAACAAAGGTTCAGATTTTTCACTCCTCAGAACAACAGCTGAAAAAGTTGACCAGATTCTTCCAAGTAAAATCCTCAAATGGGCAAAAATTAGTAAGGATTTAAAAGCAAAATAAAAGAGAAGTCAAGCCTTTTAACTAAGAGAAAAAGGAAAAGACACTAATGTGTAACCTCACCATGAAAGGAAACCATTTAGAGGGAAGGAAAAATGTTGTGGGGCTCCTTTAGTTGGGAGTTAGGGAAAACTGGCTATTACTAGTAAACTTTTTATAGAATCCTACTGGAGTTACACTGGCAATTCCTCCTGCTTTTGGAAGAAATTCCAACACTTAAGTGGACAGAGTGGTTTGGTCAGCTTTGGTCTCCAGCCTTCCACTTCCAATGAAGCTGCAAAAAGAGGGATTTTGGAGCCAGAGAGGAAAGAAGGAAGACTCTGCATTCTCTCACCTCCTCCCATCCTCATTAATAATCCATTAAGTAGGAACTGTGCACAGGACACAAAAATACAAATTCTAGCTGGAACATCCAACTTGTCTCCCAACAGCCCCTTCCCCCTTCCTGGCAGTGGCTGCTCCCTTGGCCTCATCCAGCTCCAAAACTCCAGGGATTAACACTATCAGGAACTGCAGAAAACCAGATGATTCTGCAGCAATTCCAGAGTTTGGAGCAAGTCATTGTTGCAAACAAATGGAATCACTTACACGCACAGAGCTGGGATTAACTGCAAAACCCCTTAAAAGGTAGTTTTACATTATAAACCTGAATGTTAATCCAACACACACAGACTCAAAAGATCAAAATTCAGGACTGTTTCACTCAACCACACCGGGGTGAGTGGCTGAAAAGTCTATTTAAAAGGTGTATTAAATTGGGGGAGACAAAGCTCAGCCTTATCCCTGCAGATCCCCACATGTGGTGCAAGACTTGGAGTCACAGTGTAGCTGTGGCAACGTGGTGACCTGAACAGAAGATGAACACAAGAGAGAAATCAACATTTATATGTAAAATCAACAGCACTGACAACACACAAGTGAATGGGTTCAGCAATAAAATAAATGGCAGTGATTTCATCTCATTGATCTAAAAAATCTAAAGACAGTTCCATAAATATTTTCCTTCCAGACTGCACTGCCTGTGCAGTGTTAACAAGAAAACTTGAGAGAAATGCCAATTTTTGTTTCAAATCACCACCAAAAGCTTCACACTTCCTTTCCAGCCCCCAAATTACAGCTACTGACCCTGTCACAGCTACTTTTGCAATCCTCCACACACAGAAGGGCTGGACCACTCCAAAGAGTTCACCAGAATTAAAAACTGCTGACCATCACTCAAGGAGATGAACCATACAAATGTGATTTCTACGCAGCATTTAAGGCAAAAAATCCAAATCAGATCAAACACCATCAGACATTCAACCCAGAGAGGGAAAAGGGACTTATCCAAAATTTATCAGCCATTTTGGGAAGGTTTAAAACAAAGTTTTAGGCACTATAGCAGCCTGAGTGTGATGGCAGCAAGTTTTATTTATCAGGAATCTTCTCTTAGCTAAGACACAGCCCAATAACCACACAGCCACCTCTGGGCTGTGCTCACTCCTGCTATAAATTACCTCATCCATTTGTCATATTTTTAGCACTTTTTGGGCTGTGCTGCAAGATCTGCAAGAGATGCATTTTAACCTTTGCTAGAGACTACTCAAGGACAGAAGTGGTTTATGAACCCTCGCTGTGTAAAAAAATGTCAGTATTAAATTTCTGCAGCTCAAACCATGGAGCTATTTACTGAAGCTTTCTACAAACTAATTAAATATAAGGCTCTCGTGGGACACGAGCAGAAAGAAAAGGAGAATTAAGAGATAAATCACTGGCTTTTCTTTCCTCAGCAAGTGTACACTCCAATTTAATATATTAAACCAAAAACCAGTCTGACAGTCCTTGGTTGGGCACAGATAGGCAGCAGCCAAATCTCACATGGAACACACTGCACACCATAAATTAATTACCTCTGCTTTACCACAACTTGCACAAAGGAATTGGGAGAGACAATCCAGACAAGGGGATGAGCTTGAGATATCAAAGGCTCCATATGGAGACCACGGAATCTCACTCTCCAGCCTCACAGAATTCCCAACCTTTGTGAGCACATGGTACAGAGAGGTATCAAAGGAGCACTTCCCTCCCCTGCTGACCCAGTGTTATCCTGTCAGGAGAATTCCTACTGCCTGACACAGGCATTTCAGAGTTTCCTCAAGGGAGAGGCTCTCCAAATCTCACAAGAAGAGCCCACTAGGAGTGACAACCTCTCCAGGTGCAGAGAGGGCACCTGGAAACCCAACACAACCCGGGATTTTGGCATCACCCAGACAGGACTCCAGGTTAACCAGGTGCTGGGGAAACTCTCCCTGCCCTGACACCTCTCCAGGTCACTCCCCTTCTGCAGAAGGCTGAGTTTGTCATTGAGCCTTCAGATGCTGGAGATCACTGGACAATCCAGGTGGAAAAGAAAGGTCAGGAGGTCACCCAGCCCAACCCTGGGTGGTCAGTGACAAGAGGAGCCCAAGGCTGTACCCAGTCTGGTTCCAGACAGTTCACAGGGCTTCAATATTCTGGCACAGGGTGCCCAGAGAAGCTGTGGCTGCCCCATCCCTGGAAGTGTCCAAGGCCAGTTTGGATGGGGCTTGGAGCAACCTGGGATAGCAGAAGGTGTCCCTGCCCATGGCAGGGGGTGGAATTGGATGGTCTTGAAGGTCCCTTCCAACCCAAACCATTCCATGATTCTTTGCCCTGTCACCTCCATGCACCTTCTGCAAGAAAACCCACCAAGTTCATTCATCAACAGAAAATACAAAATTTTTTGTAACAATGATCTATTAACCAAATCATTCTTTAAATAGTTTTTTGATCAGCAACTTAAGACTATTAATTTTTCAACAAAGCTCAATCATTCCATTAGCAATCATTTAAAATGCTTAAGTAGGTGTTTGTGGATTAATGGTTTCAAATGAAGCCTCTAAACACAGTTTCCAGAGCAGAGCCAGGAAGGAGCACAGCACAAAAAATACCCTAAGTTTCTAAATGCCAATAAAATATCAGAGATGATACCTTACAATTCATGTAACACTCCAACACGTGATTCATCTCACCCCCACAGTGACTGCTTCATTTCACAACACAAGAGAAAAGATACCAAACAACCTCCATCTGAGTTAACACCATTCTGTTCCCACAATTAAGGTCAGAATTTGATCAGGACACCAAAATTTTAAGTGTGTCTTTAGTACCATCTCATCTTCCCATTGCAGGAGAGGGATGAGCTGAGAGGTTCCCTAAGGAATCACATCCCTGTCCAACTCAGATCCAATGTGCCTGTGAGCTGTAAAGCAAGTTTTAATGGCATTTTGAAAAGAGCACATGACTTCCAAGTCTCCCCCCAAACCTGACACCTAAAAGCAGAGAGGTGAAAGGTGGATTCCAGGTGGAGAAGGGAAGTTCCCCTGGTGCTCCAAGATAACTGAGGGGATGGGGAGAAGGTTCTGACAGGACTGAGTCATGTTGTGGAGCTGTTGGGTCCATGTTTGGTCCTTCTCAAGGCAGGACACAGGAATTATCACCTCCTTACCCCCCCTGGAATCCCTGCCCAGGGAAGGCTGAACTGTGAGAGGGACCAAGACCCCAAAACCCACTGCTGCCCTCGACCCCAATTCAGGAAGAAAACCCCCTTTTCCCAGCTCCTCCTGATCCATTTACACACTTCCAGCCTTCTTAACCTCCTCTGCTCCAAACAGGAACATTTTAGAAGGCAAAAAGCAAAACCACTAGTGCAGGTCACTTTTTGGACACATTTACATCATCAGGGATGAACTGAGTCCTGGCAGTGACACACTGCACACAGGGAAGGCTCATTCCCATTTTCCCCATTTCCCTGGTCTCTTGTCTGAAAAGGAAGGGAAAACTTCCACTTCATGAAAACACTGAGAGGTGAGATGTGCTTTCACTAATTCTAAAGCCTTGTTTCTTGTTACTCCCAAATATTGTGACTACAAGCTTGGATCTATCACGCACACTTTGATGGGGTAAATAATGAAAGTATATACAAGCCTCTAATTTTACACTGACTTCAATTCCCATTTCCAAAGACAGCTACAAAACAGGAATAGAAACTAATCCAGTAAAATAGAAACACACCCTTCTCCATTTCTAACTTGAAGAAGCTAAAAATCAAAAAAAAAAAAAATCAAAATAAACTCTTACACAGCTTTATATTTGCTCAGATAAGCATTTTTAAGATAAATGTCAAAATTACTTCTAGGTACAGGGCACTGGGGTCAGTGTAGGACATGCCTTGTAGGACAACATATTTTAGTGATTTGCAACCAAGGAGCAACCCCCCAGCAGGAAAAATAACTAAGCACCTAATTGCAAAACAATATTTTAATTGTCAGTTTTAATTTAGGTTTCCTACTCTGATTTAAATCATTTTTTTTCCAAATGGCATCGATTTAACTCAATCAGCCCTGCCCAAAGGCCATCTTTCCTGTAAGCTCTGAGCATACCAAGCAAGTTTTAACCAATTAGATAAATCACTGAATCTCATAACTTCCTAACAGCAATATATCAAGCCATGCACAAACCATAATTAATTTTTTAAATACGTATCATCTCGAAAACTTTGCAAAATTAGGCAGCTCAGGAGGCATTTCATCATCCTTTATGGGTGTTTTTTTTTTTGTAACCTAAGGCACATGATGGCCTGAAACTCAGGCAGCTGAATTCTGCAGAAGACTTGTACAGTCCTTGCAAATTCACCTCTGACTGTTTATTATTCCTTATGAAGATGGGAATAACATTGATGCATTAGTTTTATTCCATTTTATATATATATATAATTATATTCCATTATACATGTGTACACCCACACCCACACTGCAGCCTTAAGGTGTTACTCTTGAGCACAGTAAGAAAAACCAGGCAGTGATATTACAGACTCAGCAGGAGCAAAATCCTGAAAAATGGAAGTTTCTAGCACAAACAGCTTCCCAGGGACCCTCAGCACAGTCCCCATTACCACTAGTGGAAATATGCTCTTCTGACACTACACAGATTGTTAAAAGATTCCCATGACAGGCAGAGGATTAAAAAGCAATTCCCTGGCTCTCATATTTCACATGCAAAGCCGTATTTCAGAAGGGCAGACAGGAAAATATGGATCTCTCAGAACTCAAAAATGTGTATATTCCATAAAAAAGCCCTCACTGTGATACCTTAAAACCACTGTGATACCTTAAAACGGCAACACTAAAGCAGGAACTACCCCATGGGGACGAGGAACAGCACTGCAAACCCGACCCAGCATTGTATTACGAAAAAGCCCTGCAAATTCCAGGCAATCTGCAAATGATTTCCCCCTTCCCCACCCAAACATCCACTGCAAACTCCTACAATTGCGAGGCAGGACTGCAATAGCCAAAGAGATGCAAATAAACCCATTCCTACCTTTAACTTGAGTGTCATATTCAGCTATGATCTCCTTATCCTTTTTGAATTTTGCTGGCGACGTCATGTTTTCTTTTCCAAAAAGCTTTAACCTCCAAAGAGATCCACCAGAGCACGAGATAAAAAGGCAATTTCGCTCCTCTCAATGCGATGCCTTGATTTTCCGCTCGTCCTCCCCCCCACAAAAAGGGAAAAAAAATCAAAAATCAGTCCATGGAGAGAGGGTGTGAGAGGGAGCACAGCAGCAGGAAAATGCAGATGTTGAGATCAGCGGCTGGAAGAGGCAGCAGTTTTGTCTCCCTGCACCAAATCCTTGAGCAGCAGCATCAGCCTAGTGAGATCCTGCAGCCTCCAAAGGCTCTTCCTGATCGTTAATAGCACAGCCAGGGAGTGGAAGTCCTTCCGCACAACATGTTTTGTGTGGGTTTGGTTTGCCTTTTCTCTCTCTTTTTAATTTTTTTTCCCCTAATGGGCTGAGATGATGCAAATCAAATCCCAACCGAGAGCACAAGCGGAGGACGAGAAGCCCTTTCCTTTGGTTTCCTTGCCTGCAAATGCAAAAAATTCAAAAAGAAATATATATATATTTAGAAAATTACAGCTTGCAGCCCAAATTTGCGATGGAAAGAAAAGCTGCCCCGACCCCCTGACATTGCAAATCGTCCTCTGAGCAGCAGCAGCAGAGTGAGGTTCAGGTGACCGAGGGCACACACCCACCCCGGGGGGACGGGGCTGCTCTGGGAGGGGGTCCCGGGGGAAAAGGGGGTGTTTTGGGGAGAGGGGCTCCTTGGGGGAGAGGGTTCCGGGGGAAAAGGGGGTGTTTTGGGGAGAGG
>WEIV01022264.1:12145-112033 GCA_013390005.1 Calyptomena viridis
CGCCGCCGCCCCGCCCCGCCAAGCGCACCGGCCAATGGGCGCAGGGCGCTGGGCAAGAGCGACGGGCGCCTCAACCAATCACACAGCTCCGTCTCCCAGATGGGCCCGCCCCCTCTTCCCGCCGCTTGGCGCCCGTGGTCCCGCCCCCCGGAGGAGAGCTGCGGCCCCGCCCCAAGGGGTAGTAGGGGCGGGGCGAGCCCTGCGGAGTGACGGCCACAGAAACCAATGGCATTGAAGCAGGGCGCGCCCTCCCGCCAATAGCCAGGCGACAGGGGTGGGGCCACACTTTTTTTCAATGGGGGTGGGCGTGGCCTCCCGCGCCCAATGGGAAGGCGAGGTCGGGAATTCAAACTGACAGGTGGGAGCGTGGCCGTTGGCGGCGCCCGGACGGGACCGGGATATCGGGATATCGGGATATCGGGACACGGGGATCCCAGCCATGACGTCCAGCGGCTGCACGTTCGAGGATCGGTGCGTGGCCGTGCTGTGCTGCCGGTTCTGCCGGCAGGTGCTGAGCTCCCGCGGGATGCAGGCGGTGCTGCTGGCGGACACCGACACCGACCTCTACTCCACCGACATCCCGCCCTCGGGGTAAGCGCCGGGCATGCGGGGGCACGGAGGGGTCCCGCGGGGTCCCTCCGGCGAGGGGTCGGTGCTGTCAGCTCCGCTGCAGGGTCACCACCGGGGTCAGTCACTCAAACACCCGCTGTCACCAGGAGAACAGCGTTGGCCCCATCCCTCCATCCCCAGTCCCGCCCGTCTCTCCTCCAGCCCTGGGGAACCCACAGAGTTGTGCCATGCAACAATCCCGGTCTGAGCCGTTCGTGGGGATGACACAGGAGCCACGGGGAGCTCCTCCAGCTCCTTCCCGAAGCAGCGATTAGAATTTGAAATAAGGACTTTCAAACAGAACAAACCTGATCTGTCACTGCTGCCAGCAGGATTCTCCCCCAAGTCGGTTGTGTGCCGCGTTCCCATAACAAGATTTGAATACTAAGGAAATCAGGTTGTGAAATAACATGGTAATCAGAAAGTATGGGCTGAAAAGGAGATAAGAAATCAGAGGTTTGGTTGTAAACGTCCCAGCCTTTAAGGTATTGCTCTGTATCTTAGCTGGGATTTGCCAGGAACTGGGGTGACGTCTGTAACCAGGTTTCTGTCAGTGCCACACAGCCGGAGCCTGAAAGTCTCTAAGTACCAAGAAAAACGGCTTTTGGGGGCTATTTTGAGAGGACTTGTGATATTAATGCAATGTCACGTGGGTCTCTTCTTGTTTCCATATGAGTGTGGCTGGTTCTCGACAGGAAAATAGAACCGTGTGGTCTTGGGAAAGTTTAAAACCACTCAAGACTAAGGGTAATCACTTGGTTTTTACTTCAGACCTGTGTTATTAAAACACTACAGTTGTAATCACAGCCACATCTAAACTTCTGTCCTTTTCCTTTCTTCCCACCCAGTACTGTGGATTTCATTGGAAGCTGCTATTTTACGGAAATCTGCAAATGCAAATTGAAGAACATCGCGTGTCTGAAGTGGTGAGAACACAATTCATGGCACTGACACACCAAAATACTGTTTAACCTCCTCACTGTCGACTCCTGCAGTGCAAGAGTTAAGGGATGAATGAACAGATTGCATCCTCTGCTGCAGATTTAATGCTGCTTGATAGAAACTCAACCCAGCACTCCCGGGCAGGGCTGCCACTCTATTTCTGTGCAAGTCCCCAGTGGAAATGTGACAACCTTGTCAGGAGTCTGAGTCTATGGGAAAGCTTGTGTGCCACCTGCCTGATTAAATATCTGCTTCAACACTGAGAAAACTGTGTGAATAAGGCCCCAGTAAGAAGCAGTTACTCATATTCTAATTAATAGAACATCCTCTTGGCAGATCGAGTTGTTGGGAGCAGATGGAACACGCTGTAGCTAAAGTTCTTGGAGTTCTTTTATCCTCCTTATTAATGCCTGATATTTAAGAGTAAAAACAACAACTCTCAAGCAGCTCACAGTTATTTGAGACAATTCTTTCAGCTTCATGATCAAGACTTTTTACTTTGTTCAGATTTAAACAGTGGGGGCTTGTGATATGAACACAGTGTTTTATTTTTTTAGACAGAAGAGGAGAAATAGAAATATCTCACCAGAGCACATAAAAGTAGGAAAATGGTTGTTCTGGGTTTCAATTGAGGAGACAATAAGGCTTCAATATTATGGCACAGGTTGCCCAGAGAAGCTGTGGCTGTTCCATCCCTGGAAGTGTCCAAGGCCAGGTTGGAGCAACCTGGGATAGGGGAAGGTGTCCCTGCCCATGGCAGGGGGTGGAAAAAGATGAGCTTTAAGGTCTTTTCCAACCCAAACCATTCTGTGATTCTCACTCTCATTACTCCTACTGCTGATACCCTCCTGTGCATGGAGCTTCTGTACAGGTGGATTTTCAACTTCCAGTGAATTCCAACGAATCACAGGCCTTCCAGAAAAAAAAACACACCAGCATTTGTTGGTATGTAAACTAATCTGAATTACACAACTTAGGTTACTAAGTGGTTCTCTGCCAAAGATCTAAACCTCAGATATTCTGTAACTCCTGACAGATGTTCCCTAAATATTTAAGATACTTGTTTGACTGTGTTCCCTTAACTTAAGAATTGGAGCATTACATGATGGTCTGGTACCTTGGCTATTTAACATCAGCTTGAGCTGGAGAAAGCCACCAACATCTATCTTTTCATCAGGCATTTGCATTGCTCATTATTTCACTTGTCTTTGCAGTGGCAACGTTGTGGGTTATCATGTGATTTCTCCCTGCAAACCTTGCCTGTTATCCTGCAATAATGGCCACTTGTGGATGTTCCACAGCCAAGCAGTCATTGGCATCAACAGACTCGACCCTTCTGGTAAAAAAACACGTTTGTTTCCTTCTTTTCCCCCAAATCCTGAATTCTAATTCCTGATTCTAATGAGGCAGCTCAATATAGTTAAAGCATATGGAGGGAGGGTGACATATGGAGGAATAAGGAAGTGTTACTGCACTGCTAATCTAGAAAACTGCTTGGGGGGAGGTGGTTGTAGCTGTAAATGAAAATCTGAGTGTAAATTGATCTCCATCAGAAAACTTAACCTCCCCCTTGTGTGGACAGAATCAGGGGTTTCTGCAGCAATTCTATAACCAGCATAACCACAGCCCCCAGCTGCTATTTATAGTGGGATCTATGGCTTTACTGGGCTCCCAGGCAGCTGTCCAAGGGACACTCTTTTTTGGGTGAGTCATGTTGTCACTTTGACCCTGTCTAGCTGAGCTGGAGCTGCAGCTTCTTCAGCTGGGTGTTGGTGGGATGCCAAGGGTTTGAGTCCTCAGGAATGCACAACCCTCTGACAAACCCCTTCTCCTCCTCCCAGCTGGGAGGAACTCGCTGTCTGAGCCTCTGTGTCACCTGTGTCTCACACCAATGCATCCAAAAATAAATCAGCCACGAGGGGGTTATCAATAGCTACATCAAAAAAAATGTATATATATATAAAAATATAGATATATAAATTAATTATAGAAATACTACTGTGGGCAGGGGTTTATCCTTTGAATTGTGCTGTAAACAACACTCCCAAAATCGCTTTGAAGAAAAAGAGAAAATAGTTGAGATATATTTATCAAGAACGTGACTTACCAGGTTTTGCAATGATTATTTTCTCTCCAAACAGACAGTTGTGTAACTTAAAAATAAGGACACGATCCAAAAATAACTTTTTTTTCCCCCCCCTTTGTCTCTTTACCTCCTTCCCACCAGGTGTGAATGTATTGCTCTGGGGCAACTTGCCAGATTTGGAGGAAAGCACAGATGAAGATCCATCCTGCACCTCTGAGGAGGAGTACATCAGATAAATGGGGTTATCTCCAGTATCTTCCCTGGATTTGCTGCCTTTCCTGATGGTCCATCAGAGGTTAAACAACAGAGAAAAAAAAAGAAAAAAGAAAAACAACCAAATCTGCCATGAAATCTAGAAAACAATCCTGAAAAAGGAAGGTATCTTCTTTCCTTGCAGCCTTCCTTGGCCTTTTGAATCTGCCTGGAGTGTAACTCCTGAGCAGAAATACACCTTGGTTGGCTCTGGAAATGCCAACAGAAGGTACATTTACTGAGGTCTAGGTCTTGTTTGCTTTTTATACTGAAATCTCAACTGCTGATAATCCTCTTTAACTGTATTTTTTCTTTTTTTTTCTTAAAGCACTTTTCACAGAGCAAAATCTTTCAGCTTAAAAATCTCCTGGTTGATTGGGTTCTGCCAGAGCCCAGCTCAGCTCGTTGCCCAGAGCCTCTCCTGGGCTCACAGAGGTGCTGAAGAAGTGGCTCAAAGCCTCGGTGCTTTGGCTCTCCCTGCTCTGGCTCTGCTGCTCTTTGCAGCTCCTTCTCTGCCTCTCAGGGATCCCAGGATGCTCCCAAATGGGGGCTGGGAAGGTGTCTTGGAGTCTTCCCATCTTTATCTGTCAATAATTTCAGGATCATGTCTCCATAGAGATCATGTTCCTATTCTTTCCCCTGATAAAATTCTAAATTCTGCAGTTTCTTGATGTCTAGCAGAACTCTGAGGAGACACTGGAGTTTTTCTTCAGGTCAACAACAAAAGCCATCCAGTATTCTACATTATTTTTTTAACCTTCATAGGGTAGGCATCCCTCCAAAATAGGTTTTTTTTAGAGAAAGACAAACAAATGAGGTTAAATATTTGATGTTCAGGCCTCACCTTCCATCCTGAGCTGTACAGACAATCTGGTTCTCCAAGTAATGGATCCAAAGCTCATGTTCTGAGTCATTACAACCACAGTATTTATTGATTGTTCTGAACTAAGTACTGTCCCCTTCAGCCACTCACATGAAGGGTCAACTAGAGAAAATTCAAGGTAAAATCAAACAAGACAACAGAGGACACTTTTAAATTTGGATTGATGCTGAATAAATCCTTTTATAGCTTCTTGTGATACTTGAAAGGGGTGCAATGAAGACAGATCTGAATTGTCTTAGTATTTTTACTGCATGTCATGTATTTGTTAATTAATGGTACTACCTCTTCTGCCTTGTTTAAATGTATATTGGTATATATATGTATGTGTATGTCTTGTTTTGAACTCCTGTCTGCTCATGAAATAAAAGCTTTAGTCTACAGAGCCTTCAAGGCTGTAATAAATATGGATGTCTAATGATATCAGACAATCAAAACAATGAAACAGCATCTTGTATTAAAACAGTAGAATAATTAGGGGTTTAGTATTATGCATTTGTTTTAGACATCCAAAAAAAAAAAAACACTTTCTTTTTAGGCTGACAAACCTGGCAGCTTCTAAGTCTTAGTCAGTTAACTCTTCTCTAATTCAATATTTTAATTTTTGCCAGCTTTCTGTGCTGCATGAACCTGATCACTGCAGTATTAAGCTGGCAAGGTGACATCTCAAAGATGTTTTTTTCCAGCAGAATTCATGAGCTAAAAATACATCTGATTGTTTTTGCATAAGTAACACAATAGTTCCAATATAATCCTGCTTGTTGCAAGTTCTTGTCATTTATAACCTTCCTAATTCCCAGTCAACCCAGTGTCAGGGCAGAGCTGTTCTCCCACAGGGGAGCAGAGAACTATAATTTCTACCCATCACATCCATAATTCTGTTTTTGCTCCCCATCTGTACCCAGAGAACTGGAAGTTCTACTCTGAACTCCTTTAATTACACAGACCTGTTTGAGCCAGTTCATCCCATCAGCTTGAAATGAAAAGTGAGCCAATTTTAAATAAGTTGAGTCCTTTTTTTGTTGACAAAAAAGTTGTAGGTATCACATACAAAGTGAGCAAACACCCTTTATTGCCCCACTGTCATGAATGTCACCAAGCAAACTCGTCATGTCCAGGGCTATTTCTTTGTATCTGCAATTAAACTGAGTAAGGAGTTTATGGTAAAGCCACAGAACTTATTCACAGAGCCCTCATGTTTGGGGTTAAGTTCCCAAGGATCACCCTGTGCAGGGAGATACTTAAGGAGGTTCATGGGTAGATTTAACACCCAACAACTGGCACAAAAACACATCAATATTTCTAGAAATGCTCCCAAGTACTTCCCCCCACCCAAATCTGTGTTTGAAATAAGACAACTCAGGTCTCTACTGTGTTTTCTCTTTATTTGCTGCACAAGGTGTCTGTGTTGTAGCACAACCCTGGAATCAAGGGGGTAGTTGCAAGGCAGCTGCTATAATAACACACCAAGACAATGTCCAGGATGGATTTGTCATCAGGATTCAACTTCCCAACAGATCCATGGTCAGGCTGATCCAGGAGAAGTTGTGCAGCTCTTGTTCCCTTTGGAGAGGATTTCCCAGTGAAATTTTACCTGATCTTTGCTGTCACAAGGCAGAAAAACAAGAACTGCCTCCTAAGGCCTTTCCTTCTGCTCATTAAGGTACCCAAGGCAAGTAATTAAAGAACTCTAGTGTGCCTAATCAAGAGCTGGGTTTATTTAGAAGCGATTGAACACCAGGCAAAAGGTCTTATATTTTAGACTCCAAGTCACTGCTTCTGCAAGGCTCCAGATTTTCCTGGCCCTAAGAGCTCCCTGGAGCTGATCCCTCCAGCCTCAGTGCCCATGGATTGGATCTGCCATTCCCTGTCCCAGAGCTGATCCCAGCAGCTACAACATGTTGTGTAACACAGACTTGTAGGTTCAGGGTCACAGACACTGAAAGAATTCCAAAAGTCACCGAGAAAAACTGACTTTGATTTGATTTTTAAGTTGCAGGGAGCTGTGTAATCACTCTGTGATTTGAAGGCCAGCCCTTTTTTTCCCCACAATGCACAATATTAGCTGGAGAGGTAGGGGAAAGTCACAACAACACAGTGATAAATTGATACCCCTCCATATTAAATAAGACAAGGAAAAAAGCACATTTAAATATTCTTCCTTACTCCAGTACAGCCTAACTCCTAATCATAACCTTCCATTTATATAACACCATTCATCCCAAAGTGCTTTACAATGACAAACAGGAATTCTTTTACCATTGAACTGCAGCCAAGTCCAGGATGCAAAGCAGCTGCCAAGCAGACAGTGTGAGGCCAGGACCGTGGTGAGCATCTCCTTGCAATGGAATCACAACGTGATCTCCATCAGGACAAACCCATGTGCTGGTTACCCAGGGAGATTCCACTTGAAAGACACTCTCTTCCTACCCAGCCTGGAATGCAGTTCCTCCACTTGCAGCAGATGACAGAGGGGTCACCTCTCCTGGGACAGAACCTGGAGTGCCAGGCTTTCAATCTGAGGAAGAGTCCTATGATAAGAGGCAGAAATTACTAAGCTATCTTGTGTTTTCTGCTCTTCTCTCTGGCAGAGCTGGCACGCCTTGGAAAGCCAAGTAAAATGGTCATTTATTATAAAGCACCCAATTACTTGGGCATGAGAGGTCATTGTTGCATATTTTATGATGTTTGCAGGCTGTGTGGTTTGTGAAAGCACACCCCAAGGAACGGCGTGTGTGCCAAGTAAACAACCTTTGTGTGCTATTATTTGGATTAAGGGAGTGTCTGCAGGCCAGTGTAGCACAACCACCACGGGCTATTGTGCAAGAAACTGTGAGCACAGAGACTTGTAGGCTTGGAGGAGCTGCTGTGAAAACAAGGCAGCCAGGGGAGGGGAAGGAAAGGCACCACTGGCTGTCAGAGATCAGAGGTAAAGCCTGAGGAAGAGACTCCTTAGTTCCAAGAGCAGCAGAGACACCCAAGCCATGGCTGGTCCTGCAGCTGTGGATCTTCTTCCTATTCCACCAGGCATTTGCAAGTCTTTGAATAGTCAGGTCTTGCACAGTGTTGGAGTCCAGGATATCTTACAAGTATCATTACAGCACAGGGTCCATCATGGAATCACAGAATGATTTGGGTTGGAATATCATCTCACTCCAAACCCATCAGCTCACATTTGAATCCTGTGGTGCCTGCAGCAAGGACCCTCCTCTGTGCCAGAGCTTCCAGATCTCTGCTGCATTAGTAGGTTTTTCTCTTGCTTTAGCATGCAGAGAGGATATAGCCTCTGGCCAAATACCTATAAAAAGCCTGCAAAGAAAGCAGGTTATCCCAACCCTGTGCAGATCCAGCACTCCTGGAACAGTGATGTGCTCTTCAGCTCATGCAGGAAGCACCACTTCCAAGCCTGCCTTGAACATCTCCAGTGAAATTAACTCCAAGCTGATGCACCACCCAAAATTCCCTCTTCTCAACAGAAAACATCAACTGTGCCATTCTCCCAACAAGCATCAGCATTTCCAAGCAGCCAGAGGGACATTTCAGCTGCTCTGCTGTCTGCAGTGCCTTTTATTGCAGGATGACACGAGCTTAACCAACTGAGCTGCACTCCATTGATTTCTCATTAGAAAGCAGGGCTCCTACTTTGGGCAGCAACGAGGGGGGAAAAAAAACCACCAGGGAACAAAGCTGGTCAAATAGAAGCCAAACAAAATCTCTGGTGCTTTGTTCCTCGTGTGATCTGAACGCTGACAGCTCGGTGTCTCTGGGTAATGGCACATGGGGGGAATTAGCACCACAGCACTCTGTGGCACTGCCATCTGCATGTCACCATGGGGAGGGGTTTGTGCAGGCAGATTGATAAAAAAGACTTGATTTCCTGCATTTCTCTGACTACACTTATTTCCTGGAGGAAAGTGCTAATTAAAAATAACCCAGTGTTGCTCCACTGTGAGTGCAGCCACACTGGGATTCTTCCCTGCTGTGCCAAGGCAGGAGCTTATTAGTTCATCCCACTGCAGCATATGGCCTGCTTTGGGAGGAGAAATTTCCACCAGGAGAGGAGATAAGATTAGAAATACAGGTGTTTTGAGAGCTCATCCTAAATTCCCCAGAAAAAGGCTGATCCTGTGTGTACTGGGCAAATCCCACAGTTCCTTACACAAAAGCAAATCAGTAAAAATTAAATTTAGAAGAAATTCACCTGATTTTGCCCTGTCATCTGCCTGCCTCTCAGAGCCAACAGTCTGCCCAGACAGAAAAAGGGTTCCAGGACCAAATGACACCGAGAATCCAAAGCTCACACCCCCTTTGTCTGCACCAGGTGGAGGTTTCACCAGTAGCTGTTCCTTTACTACCAATTCACTTGTCTTCATTTTAGAAAGTACAAGTACATATTTAATTCTGAGGTTAGCAAGGCTTCAACAAGAACAAATCTGGTCTGTGATTCCTGCTGTGCTTGCAGAACATACCCAGAAAGCTTCTTCAGCCAATGTTGGCAAGGGAAGAGCAAGGAGTGAATGTGCCACAAGCTGCCTGGGATGTGAGGGGTGCCAGGAGTGCCAGGCTCCCTTGGCCTACACTAAAAACACAGCATGTGAAGCTACAGACCCTAAAACATTTGAAAAAAATGTAGGTGGGATCTATGCCCAAACCAGGACTAAGAACACACCTTCAAAATTGATGTAATTAAGCAAAACCCCATTTTAGGCTGCTCTGCTAAACACAAAATCCAAGCACTTTCAGCTACTGAATTTTTAAACCACCTGCTGTGATTAATCCACTCATTCTTTTGATTCATCTCTATGTAAGTGGACACAGGGAAGGAGATGGTTTTAGACCCCCAAATACCAAAGCTGCAATAGTTTCCTCACAGGGTGATCAACGAAGCCAACACAACCAGAGAATTATTTGGTTAAAAATGCAGATGGATTAACACAGAGTCACATTTGAGGGAAGGTTGTGAAAGCTCCTGCAGATTCAGTCTAGCATCCACTCATATTTAATGAGAGCCTAAAATGTTTGGAAAAAAATTAAGCAATCTTCTCTTGTGCAAAGCCCATCACAAGACTTTCCACAATGTTGCTCCATTTTTTCTTGGACCCCAGCTTGGATGTGAATTTTACTGTGCAAATGAATTTTACCCTGCTTCAAATTTTGCCCAGAGTCCAAATTACTTTCTTTGTAGCTCAGAATTTGAAATTCAGATGAATACATTTTTACATCTCGTCTACTTCCAGAAGGCAACATTCAGAAGTGGCAGGAAGTCTTTATTCAGCAGAATATGTCCAATTTTTCAATTCCAGTCCTTATCAGTGATCAAAATTTAAAAACTGCTTAAAAGCACCTGGCACTGGCCATGATAAGAAACCTTCTACCTTATTAACTCTGATTTGATACCAACATGCCAGTGATGCATGAACTTGAATTGCTCCTTTCCTTTGTGCCACTCTGATGGCACAAAACACCCCCCAGCAAATCGAGCAGCACTTGCTGCAAGTCAACCACAAAAATCTCAGGACTCCATAACAAGCAGCTTTTAGACAATGTCAGGTGCTTTGATAACAACCTGCCACCCCTCCTGCATCCCTGCAGCCTCCTCCTGCTCCTGCCAGGGCTCCACACGTGGGCACTGATGGCTCCGGCATTAATTGCAGTGTACATCAAAACAGCAGCACTTGCCTCTCCTCATGCCTTGCCCCAGCATATTTAAAGCAGTCACATCTCATCACACTCTCCTGGCTACCACGAGATACCAGGTGGATCCCAGCCTGATGTTTGCCAAAGCCCAAGGGGAAGCAGTGCAGTTATCCCTGTGCTCTGTCCCTAAGAATAAATGGGATATTTTGGTCCCAGTAGAGATCAAAGTCAGCTCTGTCTGGGTGTGGACATGCACATACATGCATGAAGAAGACACATTAATTATGGCCTGAAAATTTCTCTGCCAGGAAAAGAACTGGTTCCCTCTTTGTCACCTCTCCCCCACAAAAACTCGCCCGGCCCAATTTACTCCTTGGAAACGAGCTTGGATTGCAAATGACCTCGGGAGAAGAGACATCACCCAAGTGTGTCTTGGCTGAAAATGGGCTTTGAAGAGCAAAACTCAACAGTAATACAGACTTTGATGCCATAACACAGACCCAGCAACCTGTTCCTTAAGCCCTGCCTTCCCCGGAATCTGCCCATGGAAGGGGAGGGGTTGTGGTTCAAACGCTGCTCCACTGGGTTGGGATGTGAACAGTGACAGTCTACCTTGTCCTGAAGGAAAAACACTGAGTGTGAAGCTAAAGACCCCACCACATTTGAAGACAATATAGGTGGGATTTCCCAGCCTCTGGTGGTGGTAGGAATAGAAAAAAGTCAGGAAATTCTGACCTTCCTTTTGCAGATTTGGTTACAAAAAGTGCTGTAAGAAGAGTAAAAGTATTAAGAGTAACAAGAATTAGAGAGGAGCCTCCCTCCAGCTAAAAACTGCACAGAGCTTGGACATCATCTTCTGGACACTGCTGGGAAGGGAAAGAACTCCAGGCAGGATCACAGCCTGACCCAGTGCTTTACATCTCAAAGAGTTGATGGGGCCATCACAGCCAGCGACCCAGGACATCCCCCGTGCTGCCACATCCCACAGCACACACACGGTGCCAGGGTGGCATCTGCTCCCCAGGCTGCCACATCACACACTGGGGCTGTCGTTCAGGACAAAGACCGACGCCAGGAACGATCCTGTTCCTTCTGCTCCCACACAGGAGCTGCTGTTTGCAGACGTGGCCAGGCAGGGGTGTGACCAGGCAGTGGGAGGGAAGGTGTAAAGTACAGGTTGGGTGAATCCAGCAGCCTGCAAGGGCTGTGCACACCCTCACAGACTGACCCCGGGTGGAATGTGCTCGGGGGAAAAAGGTGTATAAGTGACAAGACTCACTCTTTCTCTCCCAGGAGAGGGGGGGACTGGCTGTGCAGCAAGTGGTGCCCACCAGCCTGGGCAAGAGCACAGCTGTGCCACTCCAAAGGTGGGTCTGTTGCTGTGCACAGCAGGATTCTGGTCCCTCTCACCCACAAACACCCCTTGGACTTGGCTGATGCTTCAGGAGACGTGTCTTTATTCCAGCAGTGCAGGAACATCCTCACCAGGTAGATGTCCTGTGCTCCAGAGCTCCAGCAACAGCGTGTGAGTATTTTCCAAGCCAAGCAGGAGCACCTCTGGCTCCCCTGCTTTGTAAAACAGACCAAAAAAATTCCTTCCTCTTCTCACTTTTAAACACAACACAGTGACTGTTTCATGCTAAATGCCAAGTGCTTCCTGCTTGACAAAATGGTTTCTTTCTTTGCTGGTGTAAGTGGCTGCAGTCTGTTGCCCCCCAGAACCCCCCAGATCCCCAGGAATACCCTCAGATCCCTCACAGATCCCTCAGATCCCTCGGTGCTCTCACAGGATGGACACAGGAGGTGACAGCATCCCTGTTTCTGAGGTCACAGCTTGACACCTTGTTGAAGTCACCAGTTGTGTCCCACACATCCAATGCCTTCCCTTACAGGAATAAATCCTTCCCCACGAGGGTGGGGAGGCCCTGGCACCGGGTGCCCAGAGAAGCTGTGGCTGCTCCATCCCTGGAAGTGTCCAAGGCCAGTTTGGAGCCACCTGGGATAGTGGGAGGTGTCCCTGCCCATGGCAGAGGGTGGAATGAGATGGTCTTTAAGGTCATTTCCAACCCCAAACATCCTGGGATTCTGCAGCTCGTGGTCCCACAGCCTGAGCAGGACACCTGCACTTCCTCCTAACCAAGAGAGGAGGAGGTTGAAGCACACAAACAGGGGCTGGGGGTGGGTAGTGCAGCAAATACATGTGTGTGCACATTCCTGGGTGATCCTGGGTCTCCCAGCTCTGGATCTCAGCAGGATAGTTGTCATCAGGTCATGGAATAAGAGACCCTGGCATTATGCTCAGCAAATTTGCATTGAGAGTGATAACAGAAAACGCAGCTGAATTTATAACTTCAGCCAATTGTAAGGACAGAAAGCTTCCTCAACACAACACAAAGTATTTAATTCTCTGATAAGAGAGTGAAGTAAAGATAGCAGGGAAAAGCAAGAGCTCCCTATCAATGAAAAGAGAGAAAGGGACTCTGATATTTTAAGGCATTCACCTTTAGGTTATAAGCAGCTTATCTCAGCTTGCTACATATGTGGTCTCCTTGGGAACCGAGTCAGACAATAAATCAGATGTGCCAACATTTATCAGAAGCTCCAACCAGCCAAAAACATCAGCTCTCCTAAGAATGCCAAATCGGTTTTGCAGGATGCAGGGCCAGGCCTGGAGTCACTCCTAAGGCACGCAGCAGGGTAAGAAACACCACTGTTAAACTCCAAATAAATGTTGCTTAGATCACTGTTCCTCATTGCTGTGTCCTCCTGGAGCCACGGGCTGTGTCAGAAGCTTCAGAGAAAGGCAAAAAGAACCAAATCAACCTGGCATTTTGTGGGCATGGTTAATGCACACATCAGGGCAACATTTGCATATTGTGCCCGGTCAGCCACAAAAATCACCCTTCCCACCCTCCTCACATCCTGAGACATGTAGGAGATTATTCTTGTCTTAGTCTGAACAGGGGGGGAGAAAAAAGCAATATATGAAGAAATAAAAACAGCTTGAGGAAAGGCAGCAAGATCGGTGTATGAATATTCTCTAAGTGCAGAAATCCTGCCAGACACAGGGGAAAAATCCAGACATTTCACATGTCAGAATTAAAACGATCTCAACCAAATCTCTCTTTCTTTAAACTGGTGAAAATTTCCCAACCAGTTCCAAAATGTTTCACTGCTTATGTGTAACCAGAAGAATGTCACGGCAGGAATTCTCGGGGCAAAGCCCTCTGTCTCATTTACAGGGGGTTTGGCCAGGAATCCACTAGTGGGAAAGCAACAGCAGAAACATTGGGAAGTCCCATTTATCCCGAAATCCTGACTCCAGTGGCATCAGACGTGCGTGGTGGGTTTGGGGGTTGGTAACCGGCCCATGGACTGGGAGCATCTGTGCTCAGGGGGCTGGGTGAGAGCAGCGCAGGGCTCGAAAGAGGGGAAAAAACACCTTTTCCAAGGGGGAAATGTCCCCTTTTCCTTGGATTTCGGGAGCCGCCCATGCCCCCCCAGCGGCGGCCGGAGCCACAGCGCCACCTCCCGGCGAGCGGGGGCAGCGCCCCGGCCCCGAGGGGTCACAGAAATGACCTTTAATTGAGTTTGGGTTGGTTGGTTTGGGGCGTTTTGGGGTTTGTTTTTTGTTGGTTGTTTTTTTTTAACCATGATCTTGGTGTAAAAATACGGGTGGGTCACGTAGCTCAGTGGTGTTTCCACACAAAACAGCCCCAGCATCTGTGGCTGCTCCCAGGAAAACCAATGGTCCATCCCAGGGAATCCTGGCAATTTTTGATTTATGTCTGTCTCTTTTTGCTTGAATTTCAGCTGAAACCTTTCTGAGGTAATTGCCCATTAGCAAACTAAGAAATGAGGAGAAAAATAAAGCTGTAGAGCCTCAGAAACGTTTCATTTAAAGTCTTTGCTAAAGTTTTCTGCTTAGTCTTTTCATTTGGCTTTGAAAATCTTTTTGCAGCTGTGCTTGGACTTTGTGACTGTTGAAAATCTGTCCTCTACCAAAAGAGCTTCAAAATGCCATGACTGCCATCACCTCTCCATCACTGGCCAAACTGAGACAATCCCTGGAGAAGACAATGTCTCAGACTTGTTTTCCCATTGGCAAAGTTCTTCTCTTTGTGCTGAAGTTCAGTGCAAACTTCTGGGTCTGCTTTCCTTCAGAAGTGCCATCAAGTGAATAATAACTAATGGAGAGACTTTTAAACTGGATTAAGTGACTCCTTACCTATCTGGCTCGATAAAAAAGAAAAAGAAAATATCTATTGAAGGGTCATCCAGGGAAAGGGCCTTTAGCAGAGATAAAAGTGGGCATCAGGATTAAGAACATCCTGAAATGACATTTGCAATTTAACATGCTTTAAGTTTTCTTCCATTCTGCAGCACTGAGCTTTCCTGGAAATCCTGGGGGACCATGTAGGAACAACAGCTTAAAACAGAACAGTCTTTCCCCACAGCAATTCTATTTTTTGTCTCCCTTTCTCTCCTTCTATCTTACCAAGCATTCAAAAGGAGCAAAAGGCAATTACTTGGCGTGTCAGAGAGGTTGTGCTGGTTTGCTGCACGTCAGGTCGGATGCTTGAACTCCCCCTGAATTCCCTGGATTGGGTTGGTCAGTGCAGCTGTTTGGCCACAAGGCTTCAAACAGCTCCAGTGCGAGTGTCCTGTCACACACCTCCCGATGGCTCAGGACTTGCTCCACTTGGTCCCCAGAAGGGCTCATTAGTGCCTCAGCCCTCCCTGAACACAAAGTCCCCGAAGCCCAGAGGACTCCGGAGCACCGTGTGCCCTGGAAGTGGCACTTGCTCCAATCAGCCTCACACGGCAGAATTGAGCTGATTCCCTTTGATTTCCTCCATTAACAACCAGCCTGCCTGAAGCGAAGCAAAACAAGCAAATGAGGGGAAGAATGAGATTTTCAGAGGCAGCAGAGTCAGATCCTGATCATTAACACTTAGGTAGCTTTAAACATTTCCCAGCAGTGTCATTGCTGTTCTCTCTCTCACTCTGGTGACAGACTCTGCTGCTGCTTCACTTGTCTCCACACTCAAGCTCAAGACAAAACAATAAAATTCTACATGGGATCTAACACAGCTTCCCAGCAGTACACACTGTGTTGGAACTTATTAACCAGCTCCCAGCTTGTTCCCTGAATAATCACTTTGTACTTCAAAGTCTCCGCCAGCAGACAGAGCTAAATGATGGTGTTAAATTCAATCATGTATAAAATTAATTAGTTTGGGGGCAGGACAGTGGGTATTGGTTGTCAAAAGTTGGGATATTGGCTGAATGGGCTTGCCTGGGGCTCTGGGGACCTTTAACTTCCCAAGCAAAACCTCGTGCTCTGTTATCCTGGATGTGGCTTTTCAAGCGGGGCGGATGAGAAGAGAACTGGTGGCTCCCTGCAGAGAATTGTTCAGGAAGAGCAGAATCATCCCTGAGTGGAGCAGAAGGTTGTTCTTGTTCCTGTTAAAGGCAGAGGGATTGCTCCCACACTCAGATAAATGAGCACTTGCAAGATTAGACACAGTAGGTCAGATAACAATTGATGCTGCAAAAATGCCCCAGTTTTTTAGAATCACAGACTGGTTTGGGTTGGAAGGGACCTTAAAGATAATCCAGTTCCACCCCTTGCCATGGGCAGGGACACCTTTAACCATCCCAGATTGCTCAGAGCTCCATCCAACCTGGCCTTGGACGCTTCTAGGGATGGGGCAGCTGCAATTTCTCTGGGCAGCCTGATAATAATTCCTTATAATTATAATTCCCCTCAAAGCTGTTGCCGTGTGAGAGCTGCTCTGCACATCCAGGTGTGGCTGAGACATCTGGCCAGGTTTCCCAAGAGGTTATTAGAGGACTCCAGGGATTTCTGGGCCCCCAACCTGGCTGCTGGGGATCCTGTTCCACTCGAACCACCAAGAGGAAAAACAGCATCTGGCTCATCACCTGCTGCAGGTCACTTCAGGGAACAGTCCCTTCTCCTCCACATCTCTGGTTTCCTTCTGGGATAATCCTGTGCCAATTAGTTTTTGAGGACTTGGGCATTAATTTAATTATTTTTAAGTCTCACCGTCGAAGTGAACAATCACAGACCCCGGAGCTGTGAGGCATCGGGGCCACTCGAGCCTCCCTGCCTCGCTTGACGGAACACGAGGGGTTTAGCAGTGATTTTCACATCTCACCTTAATCCAGCAGTTAGCTGTAAATCTGCCCCCCTGGTCGAGGCTGGGCTCGCTCTCACCTCGGTGTGACAGGCACGATGCTTCGTTAAGCCTCGGGCTGGGATTAGATGCCCTGAATCGATGTGAATCATCTGCAACGAAAGGCAGCAGCTTTCTGGGTTATGGTCCCAGGCTCGGGGCTGATCCCTTTGGTGCTCATTAGGAAGGCAAGAGCTCCCTGGATAGCACCGGGAACAGAATATCTACTAAACACAAGCAAACACAGGGCTTTGGAAGGCTCAGGGCAAACCACACACGAACCCTCATCTAATTTGGTAACAGGAGTACGGGCAGAGCATGAGCTCTCTGAATATTGGGGGGTTTTCTTTGCTTGTTTTGCTGATTTTCTTGTTTGTTTGCCAACCAAAACTCTGTAAAACCTCCAAAAAACCCTCAACAAACAAGAAACCCAGGCATCTGTCCCTCCCACTCCCACCTCAAACACACAGTGACTCCCCACACTCATCCTGGCAGTTAATTCGGGATGAGCCCCCCTGGAGCCAGGATACGGGTCTGATTTTGTTGCTGCTACAGCAATACCCACATTCTCATGCTCATACAGAAACACCGGAGACAAATCACCCGTTGATGCGTCCCCTGCATGTTAATTTGGTTCATTTTCCAGACATTGCCGGTGCGACAGGGATGCCAGTGGAGAAATCCATTGATTCCAGCCCGTGGTTTCCCCACCAGCAGGTTCCCGGTGTGTGAGGGAGGGATAATCCATTGCAGCCCCAATGCTGCTCCACAGCTCAGCCGAGTTACGAGAGAACCACGCGCTTGGCGGGTTCCAAAATGTCATTATTCTGAGATACGGGGCAGCAATTCCCATTTGCAACAGCGCTAAATACATCCCCGCGGCCTTTCAAATGTGTTGTGCAAACGCGTGTGGAAATCGCTTTAGGAGATGCCTCAGCAATTAGCACCGTCCGTGCGGGGAGGAGGCACAGACAAAGCCATTGTCTGGCGCTGTTAAAGGCGTTTTTGGAGGCACACGAGCGACTGTCACAGCCTAATCCAGCCCTCGGATAAAACAGTCCCCTCAGTCTATGACCTGCCTGAAAAATCAGTGTTATGCTCCCTTTTGTTCATCATTATCAGGCACTTAGAGGCACCGAGTCTGGCAGCTACAATTAATTTCTGAGGAGGGGGCAGAACCATTCCCACTCCATGCCCCTCGGATTCCTTAGTGGATAATCAGGATGCAGTGGAACACGTTGCTTTTGTAAGATCTCCAGACTATTGGCTTTACCGTCATAGCAATCATTCCTTCTGTCTCCCGGGAGAAATCCTGGTCTTCAAGAGGCTCTTTGGAGACAGATGGACAGACTGCCTGCTTTGTAACCAAAAATACCAGCTCTTCCGAAAAGAATCAGACACTGAACCTCATAAAAAGGTTAAAATCAAGATTCAGAAGAACATTCGGTTGTTTACCCATGGATCCCTGGAGGTTTAAACCTGATTTCCCACCAAGTGGAATATTTTTTGAGCACTGGAGTGTACCCCTGAGTAAGGTGACAAACACGCCTGCCTACAACATTAACATTGGTGGGCATAATCCTAATTTCTCACTGCGGTGATGCTGGGAATGGTCTCCATGGGGTCTTCAAACGCACTGAGGGTAAAACAGGACATCAAAGCTCAGTGCCCTGTGCTGCCAAGCGCAGAATAAATCCCCCAGAGCTGGTCCCACATGTTCCTGCACCTTCTCTTTCACTTCGGCACCGACTGGTAACAGGTCTGTGGTGCCCCAGACACCACCCCGGGCAGGGAGAACTCCGTGTGCTGCCGCTGTACTTTGTCACCTTCTCCTCAGTCACCGCACTGGGAGAGGATTAACGAGCATTAAGTGCCTTCCCGAAGGCTCCCATCCCGATGTTCCAACAGCCTGGGAACCCAGATGGGAGCAGTTGGAGGATTAACTCCTCTTGTCCTGCCCAAAGGACAAGGAGGGGGTGGGTGGGTGTCGGTGGGAGCCGGGAAGGGCTCACCACACTCGTCCAAGCCCTCAGAGCTGGTGCCCATTTCCAACCAAAACCTCGGCACAGCAGGTTGGTGGCTCAGGGTGGGGTGACACTCCTGGGGGGTGTCACCTCTCACCAAAACCACTGCTCTTGTCCAAAGGGCTGGAGTTCCCTCCAGGAATTCTGTCAGCTCCCCCAGGTGCCCATCAGTTCAGAGGCGGGGCAGCATCCCCCTGGGTGTGCGGAGCTGTGCTGCTGCCCAGCCTCCAAATCTGGGACCTGCAGCCCTGCGATCCCCGCGACAGAGCACGGGAACCACCCGGGGATGATGCCCAGGAGGGAAGAGGCAGCGCCCCGGTGTTGAGCACTGCCAGGATCTCCTGCCCGCAGGCGTTTCGTGGGAGCAGGCGGCACACGGAGCTCAGCTTTCTGCTTCGCTTGCAGGAACCGCAGCGCGGGGAGGGGACAGACCATCGGGGCTACGTTTCCAAGGAGATTTTCACACACTATGATGGGGAGAAAAAAAAAATACCCGACACATTTCACGCAAGATGAAGGTAGTGATTCCACTGGCACTTCTCATGTGTTGAGCACGTCGAGATAAACTGCTAGTGAGACTACAATAATGAGCATTAATTAGGCTTATTTTGTGCTATTCTCCACGTGAAAAAATAGCAAGAAAAGAAGTTGCTCAAACAAGAGCAGAAGTACATCTGATAGTAGCACTTCTAGTGACCACATCTTGACTCTGTGAACTTGTCTTTCAGCACCTGAAAGTCCCTCACATCGACAGTCCAAGAGCTTTCAGGGTCAGGGCAGGGAAGGAATTCCCACGTTTTAATGAAACAACACAAGGTGAGCTCAGTGCTGGTCACCCAGAGGGAAATGGTCTCACTGAGGCAGCTGCACAATCCTAGACAAGTTTCCCTGTGTTTGGGCATAACCTGGGTTTGCCTATCAAACAGCCAAGAACAACCTTTAATCACAAAGCCTTGAACTTTGCTGCAGCAGATCCCTGCAGATGTTTTCTCAATGATTCATCATTTTCTAATATATTGTCCTGAAACAGCTGCTCCTCTTCTTTCATAACCCTGATTGATGCCTCTCCTACCTGGAGGAGAACAGGCCCTGAATAACCCCAGCATTTCCATCAGCCAAGGGGGGCAACAGGAGATAAAGCAGGTCTGAGGTCACGGGAAGGTTCTTATTCCTTCCCCCCTGTATTGAGATATTCAATTAATCACATTTTAAATCCTGTGTTCTCCTTAGTCTGCACAGAGGGGAGGGAAGGAGGTAAGAGCAGGTTCCCCTCCCACTCCAGAGCACAGATCATCCCTGTTCCCAGGGATTGCATCCCCAATTCCAGCTGGGGGTGTTGTGCCTGGAGCATCCCAAGCACCCACCCAGCCCTGGGCTGCCCGTGGGGAGCAGCTCTGCAGCCTGGCCCCACATAAACCTGGCCCCACATAAACCTGGCCCCACATAAACCCGGCCCCACATAAACCCGGCCCCACAAAACCCAGCCCCACAAAACCGAGCTCCACAAAACCCAGCCCCACATAAACCCGGCCCCAACAAAACCCGGCCCCACACAAACCCGGCCCCACACAAACCCATTCCCACATAAACCCAGCCCCACACAAACCCAGCCCCACACAAACCCAGCCCCACACAAACCCATCCCACACAGACCCAGCCCCACACGGCCACACTCAGAACCAGAGCCTGGCAGTGATCTCTGACACCAACACAAATTTCCCAGCAAGGCTTTTATTAAAAATAACACAAAACTCATTCCCCAAAATCCCATGCACAGACCAGACCTCCACTGTATAAAGCAAAGCACTTAAATGCCTTTCCCAGCCTGGCCACGTTGTCACTGCTGCCTGGGTGGGAATTCTGTCCCAAGTGAATCCTCCATTCTCCTCCGTCCATACCACAGCCACAAATTTCCCCCACGGCAGAGGACAGGAAAAAGCCATTTATTTCAAGCCTTGAAATGTAATTTTGAGGTTTTTTATTATTGATTTTAAGGTTGTAAACCTCTGGCTGTGTCTGGTTTTTAAATGCTAATGATGGTAACAGCAAAAGGAGATGAGGGAGAAGGGAAGGAAATTGAAGCATTTCACAGCTCCCGAAGTCTTTAAACATCCCTGGCTTTACAAAGAAACCAACAGGGAGAGCGTGAGGATGATAAACAAGTAATTTGCTATCTCGAAGGTGCCTGTACTTTCAATTTTCCCTCTGGCAGTTGCCTCTACTTCTCCAGGATTCCACACATGTGGGTCAAATGAAAAGACACGGCAAAACAACGAGGAAAAAGTAAACTCTAATAGAGTTATCAGCTGCAATAACATCCCCCAGGACTGGATTTATTGTATTTAAGAGAAGTCTCCCTGTGCTCTTCTCCAGCCTCCAAGGCATTGCTGGACCCCTATGGACAGTGCCAGGGAGAGGAGGTTGGTCTGAACCCCACTGGTGTGGGCTGACCTGTGGGGTTTGGGGGGCAACTCTGCTTTTGGGCTTGTTTTGGGGAGACTTGGGGTGCCTGGGTGGGCATGGCTGTCCCAAACATCAGGGAGACCAGGGAGGATGAAGGGGGTGATGCTCTGAGGCAACCTGGGCTCTCATATTCCCACCTTGGACACAGCACCTCCAGGAATGGCAGCTCATCCTCACAAGTTTATATTCAAAGCAACATTTTAAGCACTGATCCTTTAATTCTTTAACACAACACTGTCATTTTCTGTTGTTCTGCTTGCCAGTTCTTACAGCTTCACCCAGCATTGTCCCCACCAGGCACCTTTTGGGCACCCACCATGTGTTCAGCATGTTTATTTATGCACCCAGACAAGCTCTGTAATATTAAACAGGATCAGAGGTTTTAATTAAGTGGAAAAAAACCAAATCTGAATGAGGGGAAAGGGGGGGAAGAAAAGGTGAGACTGACAGTCACTTCTGGCTTATAATTACTTTAAAGTGATGGAAGGTGCTGTTATCAGTCCCTGAACAACAGGTAATGCTGCCCAATTACACAGCAGGGGAACCAGGTGGAAATTTAGAGGCAGTTTAATATTTTGGGGCATTTCACATGTTATCAGGATGGACCAGGACTGGGCTGAATCACTCAATATTCTCAGTAATGGATGCAATCCCACCCTCTGATCAATGGCCACACTGCAGACAAATTTGTTTCCCCAAGACAGACACCACAAGGTGATTTTCTGACAACTGTTCACGAGCATGGCAAGCAACAAAAAAATCAAATTATGGAAAGTTTTCAGCTTCCAAACTCCCTAAGTTTGAGAAAAGCAAAGGACAGTTCTACCTGGAACAGCAAGAGCTGGACTTCAACGTCTTTAAGAACTGGGAAATCTCTGACACTGCCCTTTGACCCAAGTGGAGAGGAATTCATTCACAGCTTAATTTTGACAGGGAGTTGGCATTTAATATAGGCTGAGATAGCAGGAATTCCCAGCTCTCATTCCTACCTTCAGCCTTTCCAAGGAGACAACCTCAAGCAGTTGAAACACCATTAATTTTACAGCATCTGAAGCAGTGCAAAATGACCAAATCTTGCTTTTCCTGACTTGAACCACAAAAAGCATTTCAGTGATTAAAAGCTAAAGACAGACCCAGCCTGGGTCGTGCTGTCAGCAATAAAAGTTTAACAGCATCACATACCACAAATAAAATATTTGTGTTGAAAAAGGAGCCAAAGCACCACATAAAACCAAGCCAGCAGATTTTATTTATTTAACCAGCAAGCCACTCACAAAACAAAGTAACCAGGTACTGTGCCAAATGATTTAGCAATTACAAAACCTCTATCTCTGCTCTACATTAAGAGTGCAGGATGCCAACTGGAATAGAAACAGCATTTTATGTGCAGTATTGGTGTTATCAACTGCCAAAAATCAGAGATGTCATGCGGTGTTACCCTGACAAACCAAATTTAGGAGCTTAGAAATCCAGTTACGTGGCTCCTGAGCTTTACCCAGGGGGAAGGGAGGGATCACAGGCCTTGGGAGAGCAGTTTTCCCCACATTCCAGGGCTCAGGTCACCCTGCAGGAGGGACAGCCAGGAGCACGGGGCACCAAGGGTCACCCCAGCCCTGCACAGGTGCCCTCCCTCCCAGGACAAAGCACCAGCACACAAAAAGATGCTTTACAAGCAAACTACAAAGTTTTCCTCCCCCTGCAAAGCCTCTGCTCCCCAGGGCCTGGTTTATGGGGAACAGCCCGAATAGCTGCAGGCTCAGCTGGACCATCATTTACCCAAAGCTCCCGAGCACTGAACAAACCAACACCTTCCTCAGCCCGTAATTCTCAGGCTGCTGAGCTGGAAAACCCTGTCCTGTTGTTGTCTCTAAACGTTTAGGAAACCCATGAATGAAAATAAGTCTATTTTTCAATCCATCTGCTCAAAAAAACTTCTTTCCTGTGATAACCTCTCTCCCAAAAGAAAATAGATTTCTGTTTTCTAAAGATAATTTTTCATTTGTGAATTAGCTCCAGTTTCTTCTAAGCAACTTTGCAGAGGAATTCTCCGTGTAACCAAATTTAGGTAAATCTGGAGTAAAACCTCTGAGTCCAGGGGAATTGCTCCAAAATCAAACTGGTGCCAGAAAAACCTGAGTCTGCCCTCAAAACCTTCTCCATGTTCCTTTCTCTCTGCAGAATCTGCCCTTCAGTCTTTGCTGTTGTCTCAGTCATTCATTGCTTTGCAGGTTCTTTTTTTTTTTTTACACTGCCCTCTATTAATCTTCCTGAAAATCAGCTGTCTGATCACAAACACAGAAAATTACATTATTCACTGAAAACCTTCCCATCTCCAGCACCTCCACCAGGCATTCTCTGATAGGTACTTTATATCCATAGGGTCTCATAAGGATTAATGTCTTTTAATTAGACACAAACTACGCTCATTTAGGTTTATTAGAGGTGATCTGCAAATTTATTCAGCAAATAACAGCCTTTATATAGGGAATTTCACTGTAATATCACCAGCCGGTGAGGCAGAGCAGGGTCTGCAAGCAGTGCTGGATAAAGTCCACATCAGGTGATTTTTGGTTCATCTTTCCCCCATAGAGAAAGGAAAAAAAGGCTGGAAATGGATGGCTGGTTTCATTTCTTATTGCCATCATTCAGTAGCCAGCAGGGAAAACAAAGCTTTAGCGTTGCAAAATGGAAGTGAAATCATGTGTGCACACACTCCCCAGGTGTATTTGTGTGTGTGGGCAGTGAAAATGTTTTGCAATCACACACTGTGTGGGGAAACACACCAAAGACTCAAAAAGAGTGGGAAAGGAAGATGAGGAGGTGCCAGAGCTCCAGACTCCCCTGGATTTTCCACCACACAACCTCCGGTGCCCTCACCCCGCTGTCCATCACCTTCCCCTGGCTCACACCAAACCTTGGCAGAGTTTGCAGCTCCTGGGGCATCTGCAGGTCCCTTCTCCCCACCAGCTTTTCCTCTCCCGTGGATTTTTTCCAGGCTCTGTGCAGATGAGAGATGGGGCAAATGCTGGGTACGGGTGGCAGAGGCTGCTCTGGGGGCACAATCCCACTCCTCACTCACTTTCAGGGTGGTTTTCTGTGAGATGGAGTAAAATGACACAATTTAGTTGAGGACTCAGCAGCCAGACTCGGGCTTTTGCCGTGTCTCAGGAACAACCTCCATCCCCTTCCCGCAGAGAAGGAAAGGGACAGCAGATCAAACCAGGCAGCCCCGGGATGCGGTGCCAGTAAATGATGTTTCCACTGACTTTGCTGCGGGGCTGAGACCCAGCTGCACAAAGCCAATGGATGTCTGACTCCTGCTGTGGGGACCCGCTCGTCCCGGGGCTCCCGGGCTACAGAGAGCCCAGCAGGAGAAGCCAAGGGCAGATCCAGGGGGGTCTGACTTGTAGGGACGGTGCAAATCAAGGGCAGATTGTCCCCAGCCCTGACTCGCTGCAGAAGAGGGGACACGGGGGACAAGGGGGGAAGCACAGGAAGATTCCCAGCCTTTGGCCCGTAAATCCCATTTGGTAAAATCCCCTGGCAAAACCCAGGGCTGGCGGTCGGGAGAGAGCGGCAGGAGGGGAATCAGCGCTCAACTGTGCGGTGCAGCGTCCGGCGGCGCTCGGCACAGCTCAGAGGCAGAGCCATGGTGGGGAGGGACCTGCCAGGGGATAAAACCCAGCCCCAGGGACGGTGCTCACACACCGGGAGCCGCCGGCAGAGACACCCGCTTCCCATGGGCTGGGAAATGCTCACCTGACTGCTACTCTTGGAATGTGAAGGCCAAAGGGATGCAGCATCTGTAGAGTTTTCTGTTGCTTTTACTACACGGGAAAACAGCGCAGAGAACTTCCCTTTCCCCTTCGATTTGTCAGGACAGAGGGGATGCACGGGATGAGCAGTGCAGGGAGAAACAGGGATTTGGGAATGTTTAGTGCAGAGGAGTGAAACACCAGGGACTGAACTGCAAGGGGCTCTTGCACCTCTGCTCCGCAGGAATATTTTCCCAGAGCAGCACAGGCAGAGAGGGATTTGCAGCCTCTCAGCCCAGGGTTGGTGTGGTGCTGACAAGTGACAGCCTGTCCCGGTGTTGGGGACAGCTGGAGTAGGCACATCCAACCCCCAGCCAGGGGCACGGGAGTTGGTGCTCAGGGGCAGTGCCAACCCCGACAGCTCAGCCCTGGGGAGGCAGGGAAGGGGGTAACAGGCATCAGAGAGGAGCATTGGAGCTGCCTGTGCTCCTGCAGGGATCCCGAAGGGATGGAGCCAGGCTGGGAAGGGAACAGCACTCACCACAGCCGGCCTGGGCACGGCCAGGGGCTGCTGAGCCTCTCGGGGGACCCCAACCTGACGCTGCTGCACACCCGGGACGAGGAGCTGGCCAAGGCAGAGGTCGGGGTGCTGGGCACCATCCTGGCCATAGCGACCGTGGGCAACGTGGGGGTGCTGCTGGCCATGTACCGCCTGAGGAGGAAGATGAGCCGGATGCACCTCTTCATCCTGCACCTGGGACTCACCGACCTGGGCGTCGCGCTCTTCCAGGTGCTGCCGCAGATGATCTGGAAGGTGACCTACCGCTTCCTGGGGCCAGACCCCCTCTGCAGGGCCGTCAAGTACCTGCAGGTGCTGAGCATGTTCGCCTCCACCTACATGCTCATCGTGATGACCCTGGACCGCTACCTGGCCGTGTGCCACCCTCTGCACACCCTGCAGCAGCCCACCCGCCAGGCCTACGGGATGATCGGGGCCACTTGGCTGCTCAGCTGCCTGCTCAGCCTGCCCCAGGTGTTCATCTTCTCCCTGCGGGAGGTGCGCCAGGGCTCGGGGGTGCTGGACTGCTGGGCAGACTTCAGGTACCCGTGGGGAGCGCGTGCCTACATCACCTGGACCACGCTGTGCATCTTCATCCTGCCCGTCGGCGTCCTCACCGTGTGCTACGGCCTCATCTGCTACGAGATCTGCAAGAACCTCAAGGGCAAGACCCAGAGCGGTGCCCCCGGCACGGGGGGCGCCGCGGGAGCTGCTCCTCCTGCTCCTTGTGCCCTGGAGAAGGGCTCGGCCGGGCAGCCCTCGCGGGTGAGCAGCGTGAGGACCATCTCCCGCGCCAAGATCCGCACGGTGAAGATGACTTTTGTCATCGTGGCCGCCTATGTCACCTGCTGGGCGCCCTTCTTCAGCGTCCAGATGTGGTCTGTATGGGATGAGGATGCTCCTGATGATGGTGAGTGGTGGGGGGCGTTGGGGGCTGCACAGGGTGGGCACAGAACCCTGGGAACACACAGAGGGCCCGTGGAGTTTTTAACAAACAAAACCTGTCTGTTATTTTGTCATTTTTAAAGATAGAGGGGAAGGCTATGGATATCCTTCCCAGTAATATTTGTAGGAAACTGTTTGCAGAATCAAATCATTCCTTTCAGCCAAAAATCCACTGAAAAGTGATGATTTGTGGCCATCACCCATGTGATGTGGAAAGATGTGGAAAGATGTGGGAACATCCGTGCCATGTCTGTCTGTGAATTCCCCTCATGTGGGAATTCATAGAGGTTTCAGAGGTTGCTTCTGATTTCATAGGTTGGTGGGGTTTTTTTTTTCCCTTGGAAATTTTCAGTAGCTTTCCAAGCAGGTTCATGGGTAGAAGGAACTTTATCCAAGGTCAAAAGCCCTCTGGGAGATGCTCTGGCCAGCAAACAGGCTGCAGGAAGGTCCAAAAGCTGCTGGGTCTCACCTTCCAGAACACTCCCTGAGGATGTGCTCCAGCACATCCCCACTGCAGAACATCACCCACCTGCACCCTCTGCCAAGGGTGGAGCCTGGCACACCCTGCAAACCCTCCTATCTAAAGAGGTGCCAGTCACACGGGATGGGAATGTGACAAAGGACAAGAGCCCAACCACAGAGAGCCCCCAGCTCTTGCCCTCTGCACAGTGGGGCCCTGCCCAGCCCTTGTGGATGTTTCATCTCTCCTCCTTGCCTTCCCAGAGTCCACCAACGTGGCTTTCAGCATCACCATGCTGCTGGCCAGCCTCAGCAGCTGCTGCAACCCCTGGATCTACATGTTCTTCAGCGGGCACCTGCTGCAGGACACAGCGCGCTGCCTGTGCTGCTGGGGGCGCCCCCGGCCCGGGCTGAGGAGACCCGCCTCCACCGGGAGCCTCTGCAGCAGGAAAACCACCATCCTGAGCCACAGCCAGCACGCCAGCCCTGCCAGCCTCCCCCTGCACGGGGGCAGTGCCAGGGAGCTGTACCCGCCCTGCGAGGAGGGGGTGACGGAGTCGGGCTCGCTCTAGGGCGCGTCCCTCCACTGCCACCGGCGGTGACACCGCGACCTCTGTCACTCTGCCCGCCTAGTAGCGTCTCATTCTGCAGGAATCTGAATGTTTAGCCCAGAAAGTACTGCCGTTCATGTTGTCCTTGCTATTGCACATGCTGTGAGCACGGGGGGGGATGGACGGAGCCCCAGCAGCTCTGCCTGACCACAGCATCCACCTCCGTGGTGTTTTAGGAAAGCCTCTGGCTGCTTTCCTCCAGGAAGAGGACGCTGCATCCTTCAGGAAGAGGGTGCTGCATCCTTCAGGAAGAGGATGCTGCACCAGCAAATCTTCCTGGAGAAACTGGAGCTCTGTGTGTTTCACAAACAGCAGCAAAGCAGCCCGAGCACAGCAGGAGGCAACGTGGCTCCATCTGCTCCAAAGCTCCCTGCGAGTTACTCACCTCCATCCGCAGGGCTCTGCTGGCAGAGCAGACAACCGGGACACAGCTCTGCCGTGCCCTGGGGCCCAGCACACTCGCCCCTCTGGGCTGCACAGTGTTCCTCTGCTCACATTCGGGTCTGGAACTGACCCCCTGCTCACCTCCCCGGGGTCAGAGATGGGGCTGGAGCAAAGCCACGGGGCAGACACGTCCTCTCCTGCTGTTCACAGCTGTCCTGCACCTCAATGTGCCCATTCATGTGCCCAAAATGCAGCACTGACTCCCCCAAAGAGCTGCTCAGAGCAGCCCTGGCCCTGCTCCAGCTCAGACCCTGCCTCCCTCCATGCCCTGGTGCTTTCCACCAGGTTTCCTCACAGCCCCCAAGCAGGGCTGTTCAACATCTGCTGCATCCCATTCCAGAGCTGCTCCCAAATCGCCGCTGCTTTTGTCTTATTTAGCAGGGATCAGGGTGCCAAAACCACCCAGGGCTCCGAGGTGGCTTCAGGGAGCTGGGGAGCACAGAGAGGGGTGGTCTGGAGCAAGTCATGGCTTGCAGTCCCAGTCTGGCCCTTGTCCTTTTCCCTGCGTGTTGTCTCCTGGGTCTCCCAGAAGCTGTTTTGTGTAAAAATAAAGCAGAGATGAGTCAGGAAAGAGCATCCATTTGCTCTGTGAGTCCAGTTCAAAAGCTGCTCATGGTGATGTACAAGTGTCCCAGCAAAGGTACCAAATCCCCTGGGAGCAACATGCATTGTTGCTTCCATTATCACAGGCTAAATCTGTAAAAATAAGATATTAAGAGTAAAATATTTTGAAATCTTAAATTATGTTCACTTTTTAGTCACCAAGCATTTGAATCAGATTTCTCAGAAACTCCTGTTAGCTGGTTTTGGTCTCACCTTCTGTTCCATAACCACATCTCCCTTGGCCCTTCCAATGTTTCCCAGAGATTGTTCAAACATTTTCTTTCACGTGCCCTCCAAGTTGAGCCAGATCTGCACAAGGTTATAAACCCAGGAGTGTCTGACCCCCCCTCCCATGATCGATACTGAATCAATTGTCTCCCAACCTTTCATTAAAGCACATCACTGCCAAGTTTGTTTAAAATGCACTTGGGGCAGCTCCATCCCTGAGGAAGGGGAGCTGTGCTTGAGGAAGCAGCTCCAGCCCCCCAAACAGAGTTTCCAGCCCCCCAGAGTTTCACCTCATCCCACCCCCCTTCCCAGGCACTTTGGAAGTTTATTTCTTTAAAAATCTTAAGTAACAAAGTGCAGAGTGAGGAGCAAGGACATCACCCAGGTGGGGAGAGGCTGATCCTGGCACCCAGGGCATCTGGTGCAGGGACAAAGCAGGAAAAGCAAAAGGTGAGACACAGGGACTATCATCCCTCCCCACAAGACACAGAGGGATTTGACTTGCCTACACCCACGTGGAAACCTGTGATTCAGTCCCAGCCCCTCACAGCCCAGAGGCACCAGCAGCTCCCTGAGGAAGGGATATAAATCCCTTGGGAGCTCTTTGGGCATTTGCCAGGTGAGCTGATGAAAACAGCTTTGGGCTGGGGGAGGAAGCTCCCCAGGTGAGCCACCCTCCTGTCCTGGTCCTGGCATCACCCTCAATTAGTGGCCAGGGGTCGAGATGCCCATGTGGCCACCCCAGCCCCAGAAAGAGCTCTGAGAGTGATGGGAACTTGAAAAGGTTTTGAGCATCAAAGGAAAAAGGGTACAGAGGAGGGCAATGAATCAGGGCTTGTCAGGCAGCAAGGGCAAAACTAGTGGAGAAACTGTATTTAAAAGGATTATATGAGGGTGATTAGCAGAGAAAGCATCATTCAGAGGAGCTGCCAGCATGTTTGGGTGGATATTTTGAAGATAACTGCATTTTCCTCCCCCAACTACATCCCATTTTGAGGGGTAGTGGGGGAAGTTTCACTTGCTTTCATGAAATGAGAAAAAGGGCCATCACACTAAACTGGAGAGCACATTTCAGCCTGGGTGGGAGGAACACTTCCCTGCAGCACCCAACGCTCAGCAGCCTTCAGGAACAGTGATGCCTTCAAGTAAAATGCCAAGTAAATTGCATTCCTTGTGTTACAAGGAATAAGGGCTGGAGGCATCAGGCTGTGCCAGGCACTGACTGAGGGGAAGGGGCAGCCCTGGTGGTGCAGCTGTGGATTGACCAGCAGCATCGTGGTGTCACAGCTTCACCTCTGTGTATTCCACAGGCTTGGATCCCACAGGGCTGGGGAAGGGCCAGAAATGTGCTTTCTTCTTCTTGGGGTCCACATTGACATAGTCCATCCCAGGCTTCACATTCTCATAGTCCTGGTCAGAGCCCGGGCCGTGGCCTTTTCCCAGGAACACCAGGGATGTGTAGTTGATGTTTTCTTTGGAGCCAGGGCCCTGCAGAAACAGACACAAACCCCGGGTCAGGCACCAGCACCCACCCAGGGGACCTCTGCCCTTGAACCCACCCAAAGCTGTGCTCCCATTCACATTGTCATGGGATGGGTTGGAAGGGACTCTGAGTATCACCTCATCCCACCCCCTGCCATGGGCAGGGACACCTCCCACCATCCCAGGTGGCTCCAGCCTGGCCTTGGACACTCCCAGGGATGGGGCAGCCACAGCTTCTCTGGGCACCCTGTGCCAGGGCCTCACCCACCTCACAGGGAAGATTTTTTCCTAATATTCCCAATTTTCCCAATGTTGTGTGGAGGGATCACCCTGGGGATGCTTCCCTCTGAATGGGGAATGCTGATTATACAAAGGACAACCATCACTGCTGGAATTTCAATACGATTCGATGCATTTGCCCCCCTGGTGCTGCTCTGGGGGTCTCAGGCTGTGCAGGAGGCACATGGGCATGGCACTGGCACTGCTGCTGCTGGGCTGGGGTCGTTCTGGCAGAGGCTCTGTGCCCACGGCTGTACCTGTGGGCAGGAAGGGCTGTCGGCCGAGTCCTCCGAGGTCTCTGAAGATGTGTCGCTGCTCCCTTAAAAACAGGAAACATTACCACCAACGGCCCTACCCAGGGAGTTAAAGGAGTGAAAACTGAGAATCCAAAACCCATCAGTGTGATCCCTCCCCGCTCCATCCCTGACCCGTGGGAAACCGGGCAGGGAAAGCCCAGGGAGACAGGAGGTAACTGGAATGAGGAGTGTCTGTTGTGTTGGCTCTTTGCTGGCCACTTGCTCCTGTGGCCCCCTGAGGGTCTTCCCAGCGTGGTAAGGAAGAGAGCACCCACAAATGCCATGCCAAAAATTCCCTGTTCCTGCAGGACCCCCTTACCTGCGTAGGCTGGTGCTGGTTTCTGTGCCCCATCCCCTCCTGCTGGCGGGGCTGGAGCTGGGATGGGCTGTGCCACCTGTGCCACGGGGCTGCTGCTCCCCTGCATCCCACGGGAATGTTGGGCTGTGACCAAGGGGACAGTGAGCACCTTGCTCTGGCTGTGCCTGATGCACCCCCCATGGACCTCCACCCACCTCAGGAGCCCCAGCACTGCCCCACAGCAAAGACATCCAGCCCAGCCACAATTATTGGTGTGGACTGGAGTGGGCAAATATTCTCAGCTCAGTTACTGACATGATTCAGTGCGTGCCCTGTTCTCCTACAATGAGAGGCTCCAGTGGTAAATCACAGTGTCAAGGCCTCTTCTTGCAAGTTTGAAATGAGTTTGACCCTCGTGGCCAAGCAGAGCTGGGTTATGTACAAATGTGGGCAGCAGTTTGTATGAAAGACTTTCCTGCTGGGAAGTGGAGCTTCATCTGAAATAATGTTTTGTCAATGGATTCTGCTGGTGGTTTTCCACCACTAACGAGAGCAATAAATGAAAATGGGTTTGAAACAACACAAGGTTGTATAACCCTCACTGACACTGCCCACATCACTGACAGCTCTAACACAATGCTGGTGCTTAGTCTCTGCCCTGACCCTTTCCCGTTCCACACTGGTGCCCAAAAGAGAAACCCAGCAGGGAAAGCCAACAAGACAATAAATTACCTATTTTCCTGCTGAGCATGATGTAAAGGGTCAGCAAGAGGAGAGCGTAGAGGACCAAGATGACAACTGACATGACAACAAGCATCCACCTGAACAAGGGAAAAATAATTTGTCTAACTGAAATTACTAAATTCTTTCAAATCTTTTGGGTACCATTTGGCTGCTGTTGCTTCAAGGCACGTTTTAGGTACAGGTTTGCTGGTAGAGTTTCTGGTTTTGCTTTTTGCCTTTAAGATGATATTCCCCAAAATCTGAGGGTTGGTTTTCAAGGATGACTAGTACTCCATGCACTTCATTTTTGGGTGCTTTTCCTCAGAAGGGTTTCCAAAAGCCCCATTGCCAGTGGTGGGGTGCATGGTGCTGTCATGGAATTAGAGAATGGTTTGGGTTGGAAGGGACATCCAGTGCAAACCCCCTGCAATGAGCAGGGACATCTTCAACTGCACCAGGTTACTCAGAGCCCCCCAGCCTGGCCTTGGATGTTCCAGGGCTCTGTACTCACCACTCACAACTGTTCATCCTCCCAACGAGGTGACTCCAAGGTCTTGGAGGGGACACAGAGAGGCAGCAAGACCTGGTGGCAACCAACCAAAATGGTCCCATTGAGCTTCACGCTGCTCCACATCAGCTGAAGATCAGGCTCAACACTTGAAAGAGCAGTGGTTGGACATTGCAAATGTAAAATAAAGGTTCCCAGACTTCCCTCTGCACGAGTCCTTCTCATTCACACCCTCACACAGCCACAGACTCTCCCTGCCCTTATCATGGAGCTTAATGGCTTTATACATTGTTAGCTCAGTCATATCTGAGATTTGACAGGAGCTTCTGGGCTCCACTGCAGCACTGAGCAACAAGAATGGAAATTTATTCTTCTTGCTTTAATCCTCTCTCACGGTTCTTTCTTTTGCTTTTTGTTTTAATACACACACACAAAAAAAGATAATTGTAACCTGGGAAAAAACCCCATAGAAGAAAGTAACCAGAAGAAGGTCATGGGTTGGTGTGAGACTCTTGCACCAGTCAAGTCCCAGACAGAAATATCAGAGGCCTTTTAACACCCCTGTGTCTGAAACACCTAGGATTTAATTCTAGGTGAGGACTCAAATCCTGGTGAAGTTAAGAGGGTTTAAGGCAGAAAATCAGAAAATACAAATGCCTGAGCAGGGCCCCTTGGCTTGGGGCTCCTGGCCATAACACTCAAGAGATTTTAATAAAGGATGGCAATCAAGATACTAATTTTGTGAGCTTTCCCTTGCAAAAAAAGCACTTTAAATTTTCACTCAGTGCCCATAAACTATCATTTTTAAATGGCTAACAGGGGGGAGATTTCAGCTGAAGCTTTGACATGACAATTAAAGAAGCCATGATAAAACAATTGATAGATTGATAGACTGATAGATAGATTGATAGTTAGAGCAAAGGCATTATCCATTATGGATCAGATTCTATAATTTCCTCTATGACACATTTCTAAGTGTAATTCATCAAAAACTTTTCTGATAACCACCAATCTCCTGTGAAATTCCACTTACACAAACAATTTGACAGCTGCCAAGCTAAAAGTCCATTTCTTGCAGGAATTTTCCCCCTTCCTTATTGCACTGATCTGTCCCCAAATATCTTTCTCAAAGGGCTGCCATTCTTAAAAGGCTCATTTCCTACCGTAAGGCAAGAGATGCTGCTGCAGCAGATAACCATCTAAAAAATGAGCTGTTCAAAAGGAAATTGCAAAATAAGACCCAAATCCCACCATCAGTAGCAGGCAGCTTCTTTGCTGAGATGGGTATGGTGAGATCGAAGAGCCGATATGGGAACGGGTATCGAAGTATCTATTTTGAGAGAACACCAGTCAGAAACTGGCTGCACATGTACTTTTCTGGTGCACCAGGTAACTTCTGTGGGCCTCCCACGCTCCAGCCTCAGGACATCTACCCTTTCTCCAGCAAGATGCTGTGTGGAAGTCAAGGCTTGCCAAGAGCTGCTCCTCGGTTGGTTATCGGGAGGTCAACGCGAGACATCCACGCTTAAGCCAAAGGTAAAGCAAAATCAGAATGCCTTGAATTGTTTTAATCCCATGTGAGTCAGGCCTTGCTGGCCCAGATTAAGGCTGAAGCTCAGCCTGGCAGTGACACATGCCTGCAGGCATCCCTTGGATTTGGACATCCAACCCAGCTCTCCTGCTTTTCCGCCCCTCCCACGCCTGGCGGAGTGCGATACCCAACAGTGATTTACCTGGGGGATCTGAGCTTTCCACACCCCCTCTTCCCTGCAGGACTGGGGCAGCTGGAGCCTTGGAGGCAGCAGGATTTAAGGATGTTTCAGCAGCATTTTGGGTGCAGCTGCAGGGTCCAGCAGCTCGGAGCACTCACCAGCTCGGTGCCGGATGCGGTCACGCTCTACCCTCCTGGCAATGGAACCCACATGAGGTTCCATGATGCTTTCCCTCTGTCAGCTGCCTCATTTAAATATATTTGGGTGTTTCTCTGCTGCTCTGCAGCCTCTTTGCTCCAGACCTGAGGACCCTGCACGGCTTGACCAGTTCTCCATCTTGTTCCATCTTCCAGCTGCTAAAATGCAGCTGAGCTTCCCTGGAGAAAAGTGGTCCTGAGGGCAGGGAGCTGTGCCCAGCAGCAGCAGCAGCTGGCTCAGTGCCCAGCAACTCAGCTGACATCCAAAAAGTGCTCTGGGTGTGTCCAAGTAAATGTCTTCCACAGGCACAGAACATTTTCAGTCATAAGGAATGTGGTCCCAGCTCCTGGCACAGCTCCGTGTCTGCTCAGGGTGTGTGGGTTTCCACCTGCCCATGCTTTGGAAAACTTTCTGGTCAGCAGGAACTTGCAGCAGCACTTAATACAGGTGGGGTGCAAACAGCAGCCTGGCAGACCCCTCTTGGTGGGTCCCAGCAGATTTGGGGAGTGCTGGGCCACTGCTCCATAGGAACTGGTGATTTTGCAGCTCTCACACAGAGTTTGGGGCTGGACGTGTCCTGCAGCAGCCTGACCTCTCTCGTGCTTCTTCCTTGACAGGAGATTGATCAGGAAAAAGGGATTCCCGTTCTCGTGGGGTCCCTGAATCCTGGGGATGGTGCCTGCTGGAATTTCAACATCTCCATCCCAGCTAAAACAATCCTCTCCCAAGAAAATGACATCCCAGCATCCCAGGGAGTCCCCTGGACCATCTAAGGCAAAGAGAAGAACAGCTCCTGAGAACCACTGCAGACCCTGTGTGTTCACCCCCAGGAGCTGCATCACAAATTGGGGTCCCCTGCCACGTCCCCACCATGGGTCAGTCACTTCCCACATCCCCTGGGATCACAGGATCCACACCATCCATCAGCCCCATCACCAGGAGATGTTAGTCCTGCTCTACCCACAACTGCTGAGCCACAGGTAAATATTTAACTGAAACTTGCTTGTTTGTCATTTTTTTAAAGTGAGTGTTTGTTATTGCAGCACTTCACTCTTTCAAGTGCTCAGTGATGGATAAACAGATTAACAGGTGGGAAAAGTGTTTGATAAATGGAGCAAAAAAGGCTTTTTTAGAAAACGCTGCTTGGGTGCAATTTGAATCAGTCAGAGCTTGTCATGGAAGTGGCTACACTAAAGGAAATATATAAAAAAGGAACACAGACAACATATTTTTAGCCTGAGAGCAGATTTTTTTAAATGAGGAAAGTGCTGTACAATGAGTCAGTGAGAGGTGCATTTTCCACCCAAGGTGCAAAAACTTTCTAAGGTGCCTGAGGACAGGTATGTGCAGCTGGAGGGGTGAGACACACCTGGGGACAGCCCCTGCCTGCCAGCAATGCAGGGCTTTACATATATCACTTACACACCTGGGATGCTCCAGCAGCTGGAACCACATTCCATCACATTCCTGTGGAGTGGAAGAGCTTTTTCTGCTGTTTTATTAACGAGGTGAATTCAAAGGCCCCCAGTGTTACACAACATTCTGCATGTTTGGCTCTGTCACTCTGAGCTGCATCAGGAGGTGCCATGTGAGCCCCTTGGATGTCCCAGGAACAGGCAGGGATGGGCAGCACAGGCAGGGATGGGCAATGCCAGGCTGACTCTGTGAGGTGAGGGGCACTGTGGGTTTAAAATGTGCCATACATTGAGGTGCAGCTCAGGGAATGTGTGAAGCAAAGCCTTTTTGTAGCAATTTTCTGGGCAAATATGGCCAAGTTGCTCCCCAAAAAACAAGGAAAAAGAACATTTTGTTTCCCTTGAAATAAAATTTTTAATGTACCTTTAAGAATTTAGGGTTTAAAATTATTTCTGAATTAGCTAAACAGTTGAAGTATGTTTGCTTAACTTCAAAAATTCCTAAATGAAAGGTTTGCCTTCTTTATTACTTTCATCTTCACATTTTAATGCTGAATCCACTGTTACGAGTTTGCAGATTATGATGATCCAATTTGGGGATCTTTTCCACTAAATAAACTATTTCACTTAATGCATTTGGTGTGTCTGTGCTACTGCTCACCCTCACGTTTATCTCCAAAGCCCAGTGACCCTTCAGGCTGTTTTTTTGACAGGATTTTCAGGTTATAAACCATGTCTGGAACAATCCACTTGCTGCTTTTGGCTGATCTGGTACTTGCTGTAGCTGCTTTTGTTTTAGGAAATTTCTTTTAATCCATGAATGCATAAAGTACATTAAACTGCATCTTTAAAAGGAAATAGGTAATAGCTTTGTATAAAGCTACCCAGTTAAAAAATATTGCAGCCATCACTCTGGGCATGGGGAAAAGCAGGGAATTTTCTTTTGATTGGGAAAAAAATGTCTGCATCTGCCAGCAGTGTCCACTCTGCTTTGCTCTGTGTCTCTGTGCTTACACCAAGAAAGATTTGATAGATTTTTTAAGATTAACAACATCTCCCAGGGATGGAAACACGAGGCCTCCCTGACAGGAGACACAACTTGGCTCTCTCCAGCCACCCCCCATTAGCCATGTTGGGCTCATGGATGAGAACTTTAATTTCCTGGGTGAGGACTTTAACTAGATAAAATAGACTAACAGGAATAAACAAAAAACTGAATAGCACAGTGCTAAGGGTAGAAACCTCCTCCTTTGTGGCATCCACGGTTGGTTATTACAGTGCCAAAAACATGGAAAACAAGGACAACACAGCATCATCCCTGGCCTGAGAGATGGTGGCAAGAAAACTATCGCCTCCCCCAGCCTTGCTACCCCCACTCTCCTCCCCTCATATCTGAGCGCTTTATTTGTTCATCGGCATTTTCTATTTGCATTCACAGAGGCTTAATGAGATGCCTGTCCTGGCTTAAACAAAACTCCTGGGGACAAGCCCATTAGTGGCTGTAAAGCAACACGGAACCGTCTGCCCTGAAAAGCCACTTCTTCCTGGCACCGACTGCCATTTAAAAGGGAAAGTTGCAGATTCCCGAGCAGTTCATCATTGCTAATTAGTGCTTGCCTTTTGAAATGAGTTCGGTTGCTGCCCTGCTGCTACAAACACATCCCTTTCCTGCACCCCCGCAGCTTCCAGGGGTTGGGGCACCCCATGGCCACGGGCAGGTCCCCAGGGTGGGTCTGTGGAGCACAGGGAAGGGGAAATGCTCCCCCAGAGAATTTGGGGCGCTTCCACCGGCCGTGGAATGGGATGGGGACCCCATTCTGCTCCCGCAGCAGGACCTTCGCTACCCCAAAAGCAGCCGGCACAGCACCCGCAGGTCTCCCCACACCTCCCTCCCCTACAAAAGCAAACCTGACCCCGCTCTGCCCGCTCTGCCTCGCCTGGGAAGTGCCCGTGATTCATTCCCGGTACCCGAGCCCGGTGTTGACTCTGGCAGGGGCGTTATCGCGGGCGCCGTGCGCGGGTGGCCCTGTCGGTATAAGAACAGCTCCGCACCTGCAGAGCCCGGCGAGGCCACCGAGCCACCGACATGAAGCGCCTCCTCCTCCTCGCCATGCTCTGCCTCTCCCTGGCCAGCGGCTTGAAAAGGTAAGGGGGTGCCCGAGGTGCACCCCGACTCCCCAGGCTCTCAGAGGGCTTTGCTGTTCGGGTGCTGCCGGGATGAACGGGCAGAGCTGAGCCTCCCCAACACCCCGTGGCTGTGCTGGAGTGGTGGAACCACGCCGTGATTTCTGGTTTCTGCCCTCAGCCTGTGGGCTCCATCCCTCTGGGCAGACCCCTGTCAGCAGCAGTGGGATGTGGTGGGGTCTGCCAATGGGGTCTGTGAAGAAGACAGGGGAGAAAATTCCAACGTGAGCTCCCCTTGGCCCTGCTCACACATCCCAGCCTGAAGGTCCTTTCCATCAGTCACACTGAGCTCCTGCCTGTCCTGTCACTGCCGGGATGTGCATTCTCTCCTGCCAGCTTTGGCCTCCATTTGCTGCGTCCCAAAACAGATCCCTGTTTCCCTGTGCCTTGCAGTGGGGGATGTGGGAAGCATCTCCAGACCTGCATCCTGGCGGGGACCCTCAGGGTGGGCACGGGGACTGCAGGACTCCAGCAGCACCCACGGCCCCGTGTGAGTGACCAGGACCCTTCTCCCCCAGGGTGACCCTGACGCGCCGCCGTTCCCTGCGGAAGCTGCTGCGGGACCGTGGGCAGCTCTCCCACTTCTGGAAAACCCACGGGCTGGACATGGTGCAGAACAGCGAGGACTGCTCTGCCTTTTTGGAGACCAACGAGCCCCTCATCAACTACCTGGATGTAAGCGGGGCAGCACAGAGGGATGGGAGTACAGAGCCCCCAAATCACTTCAGTTTGCCTGAGCAGTCCCCAGTGCTCAAATGCTTCCCAGAAATCCCACGCCTGCAGCAGTGCCCGGCATGCCAGGACTCGCTGCCTGCCCGGTCCTGCGTGGCCCTTTGTTCCCGGGAATGTGATGATGAGGACAAGGAAGAACATTCATGGCAGGCACTGCCAGCCCTCTCCCTGCCTGCTGCATTCCCCCCACCTCCAGGGAGACAGATTTCCTCGAAAACTAACACTTTACACACTCATCAGAGCAAACCCCACTGCAAAGCACCCAGAGGTGGAGAGGCTTCCTCAGGGTCATCCCATTCCCCAACAATGTGAACGACCTGTCCCCATAGCTCCTGCCTTTGTCTGCATCCCAGTGATGTGGGTCCCCTCAGGGCCCAGTCTTCCCAGGAAGAGAATGGTGCCTGCACCCACTATCCTGCTTTTGTTCTCAGCTTCCTTTATTGTTCCTTAAATATTTGTCTCCTTTATTCCACCTGGCACAGATCAAACGCTGCCACCCCCTGCACTAATCCCCATCCATGCCCTGCAGACACACCAGCACAGGCTCCCCTTTGCCAGCTTTTCTTGGTGTGCCAATGGCTCACAGTGATCTCTGCTCCACTCTTTGCTAGATGGAGTATTTTGGGCAGATCTCCATTGGATCTCCCCCCCAGAACTTCACTGTGGTGTTTGACACGGGCTCCTCCAACCTCTGGGTACCGTCCGTCTACTGTGTCAGCAAAGCCTGTGGTGAGTACAACCAGACCCGGGGTGTCCCCAGCAAGGCCACGGGTCACCAGCACACCCAGCTCTGAGACCCTGGGGGGACCTCCCCACCCAGCTGAGCCCTGCTAGGCACACACAGATAACAGAAATCCAGGGGGACAGGCTGGAGCGGGGGCCCAGTGGGTGTGTTTGCCCAGGTGTGGGTGGTGATCACCCCACCAGGACCCAGTGGGGCGATACCGGCCGTGTTCTTTGGACCATTCTTGTGGGAGCCTTTAAACAAACAGGGAAAGATGATAGCACAGAATATGGCTTGTCAGCAAGGGGCAGGGTGGCAGGAACAGGCGGGCACAGCTCTGGGCTGGCTGCCCGGGGACTCTGCAGGTGACAAGCAATGGGCTTGTTCAGCCTGTCAGTGATGAGCCAGTCCTGCTCCCGTGGGACACTGAGCCTCTCCAAGCAGCCCCAGGGCTGCCCCAGAGCCCAGGGGGAGTTGGAGAATATAACTGGATGCTACAGTGCCTGTGGGGCTGCTCCTGGCTGCAAACCAGGAACAGCAGTGTTCATCTTTGGGACTCATAAAAATACCACATGAGCAAATCCCATTCCCCCTAACAACCCTCACAGCTTTCAGTCAGATTGAAATGGGATAAGTTTTATCCCTCCTCAAAACTCCAGCATGTCCCTCGACAGCATGGCTGTGACCAGGAGTTTGGTGACACCACACTGCATTATCACTTTGCTGGCACAGGCCATTGGTGAGGGCTTCTGGCAGCTGTGGCCATGCAAAAAAATAGCATTTCTGCTGACAGATGCCATGTCCTTCCCCAGCTGGGCACGCCAAGTTCCATCCAACACAATCCAGCACCTACCAGCCCATAGGGACCCCCTTCTCCATCCAGTATGGGACTGGCAGTATGACGGGGCTCATCGGATCCGACCAAGTAGTCGTGAGTCACCTTTGTGTTCTCCTGCTCTGGAAATTTGCCTGGGACTTGCCCATGGATTCAGCATCCCCATGGAACCCCCTCCTCCCTGCAGATCGAGGGTCTCATCGTGAGCAACCAGCAGTTTGCAGAGAGCATCAGTGAGCCGGGAAAAGCCTTCCTGGATGCCGAGTTCGATGGGATCCTGGGACTGGGTTACCCCTCCCTGGCTGTGGATGGGGTCACTCCTGTCTTTGACAACATGATGGCACAAAATCTGGTGGAGTTGCCCTTGTTCTCCGTCTACATGAGCACGTATGGACCCTGTGATGCTGCTTGGAGTCTGTCATTGCTTAAGGGAACAGGAGGGGCTGCTAAAATATAGATATTTTACTGAGATAGTGAAGGGGGTTTGGTACCAGGCTGTGCATCACAAACCTCTGGCCTTACACGAATGGTGTTTGTGGGAAGCACGTAGGTGTAAATCCACCCATTTAAAATGTGATTTGCAAAGTAAAACAGAAAAAATATCTCATGTGTCCTCCTCCCTCCAGGAACCCTGAATCCCCCTTGGGAGGAGAGCTGCTTTTTGGGGGCTTTGACACCTCCCGCTTCACAGGGACCCTGAACTGGGTACCAGTCACCCAGCAAGGGTACTGGCAGATCCAGCTGGACAAGTGAGTGGTGCTGGGCAGGGAGGAAAGGCCGGGCTGGAGGAGCAGGACAAACCCCTCCTGGTCCTTCTCTCTCACCTCTTCCAGCATCCAACTGGGTGGGACAGTGGCTTTCTGTGTCAACGGCTGCCAGGCCATCGTGGACACCGGGACGTCGCTCATCTCAGGTCCCAGCAAGGAGGTCAAAGAACTGCAAAACTACATTGGTGCTGTGTCTGTGGATGGAGAGGTGAGAGCCAGGGTGGGGAGAGGGGTGAGCAATGCCCTGGGCCCCCCTCCCTGCCAGGGGAGCATGGTGAGCCTGGCTGTGTTGCAGTACGCCGTGGAGTGCAGCAACCTCAACGTGATGCCCGACATCACCTTCACCATCAACGGGCTGCCCTACACGCTCAACGCCCAGGCTTACACTCTCATGGTATGGTGTGGCTCCCCTGGTACCACCAATCCCAATTCCCAGCAGCTCCAGTGACAAAGGTGGCCCAGAGCCCCCCTGGGAGCTGAGCCGTGTGTCCCAGCGGGTGACAAGCCCCACTGCCTTGTGCTTCCTCCTCATTCCTGTGTGTTTCCATGTGCACAAGGCTCTCGGGCTCATTCCCAACTGTGCCCTTCTCCTCCCCCAGGAGGACAGTGATGGTGTGGCCTTCTGCCTCAGCGGCTTCCAGGGGAATGACATCTCCCCTCCAACTGGACCCCTCTGGATTTTGGGGGATGTTTTTATCCGTCAGTTCTACTCCGTCTTTGACCGTGGGAATAACAGGGTGGGGTTGGCCCCTGCTGTCCCTTAGGGCTGTAGCATCCTGTGGGGCAGGAAGGGAATGCAGCCACTGGGATGCTGCTGTGTCACCACTGCATCAGTGTCCTCAAGGGGAAAAAGACACCCAGGGATGCAGATGAAGAGCTCAGCAGAAGTTCAGTCCACGCCAGGGTAGAGTTTCATAATGACTATAAAAATGTCTTGAGCAGCTCTGTGATCTGCTCTGCAGATTTGGTATTTTTTAAACATGAGCCAATAAAAGCTTTAAGAAAACAAAACCTGTCATGTTTCTGTCATCAGGAGCCCAGCAGAAACCCTGTGGGACTCAGCTGGGCTGCAGTGCAATGTTAAATCCTCCTCCCTTGTTGATCCATGGCACTGCCTGGGCTGCATGTCCAGTGTGACTGCAGCTTCCCTGCTCTGGAGGGAGCCTTGGCACTGCAGGATCTGCAAGGTCAGCCTCGTGGTCCTCAGCTGGGATTTCCACAAGGGCAGAAAGAAGAGGATGCTTTGCTCAGGTAGAGGTGGCTGTGGGCATCCCTGAGCATCCCATGGCTGTGGGCAGGGACAGGGCAGGGACTGAGGGAGCATGGGGAATACAGGCTGCTTCACCCAGCTGAGATGGTGCTGCTAAACGAGAAGGTAACAAGGAGATTGGAAAGACCCTGAGGCTCCTTCTGTACCATAAAACTCCTAGAACAACTGGTGGTTTCCAGTGAATTTTGCTTTGATTCCCTTGGGGAACTTAAAAGGACAACAGGGTGGGTGGGTCCACGAAATAAGAGGTGGCAAAGCAGCTGCTGAACTCTGGGCTGGTCCCAGGGACTGCGAGGGGCTGTGGGCACTGGGGAGGGGCTACTGGTCAAGGGGGTCTGATGAGTTGCTGCAGCACATGTGACTGCTGATGGTGCAAGGGATGTGTGAGAAGGCACGAGCAGCAGTGGCTCATGCATGAGGCACCCTGGGCACACACAAGGCAGCGAGAAAGGGAAGCATGGAAAAAGGTTATTTTTGTCCAGGCCTTTGCTCTGTTTTCCCCATTGACGTTGAATAAAGGCCCTGCAGCCTTTATTCAAGGCTGAGGTGCTGGGGTGTCCGTGTCCCAGACCAGGCTTCCTGGTTGCTCCATCATTCCCAGACCAGAGCAGCCTTTAGGGTTGTGTCTGAGAGCACTGGAATACTCAGAACTGATTGTAAACCCTGCAGCTCAGCCTGTGGTTTGCAATAAAAGAAGATATCTGCCTTACTCAGAAACACTGATTGTACCACTGACCAGTGTGGGTTCTGTAAGGTTTCCTGTGTTGACTTCACCTCTACTGTAGTCACAGATAAGGTGCTGGGGCAGCTGGACAAAGGTCTCCTCTCCCTCTTCCACCTTAACTCTTAGTACACCAAGGTGCTCTTGGGCACCAGCCCCTCATCACAGCCATAGGCAGTGGGGAAACATCCAGCTCCTCCAGCACAGTGAGGGACCACCCAGTGTCCCCAAACACCAGCTGGCAGCAAGGGATGGCTCAAACAAGACTGCTCTGCTGCCGTGTGCTCTGGGGATCCCAGAGCATTCTTGACAGGTTTTGGGAGGGATGTTGCTCCAGAAAACACTAAGCATCCCAATAAGGAGCAACCCACTTCCTGCTGTCTCCTGCTGTCCCCCAAAGAGGCTGAACAGCACAAGGAAGAGTTTCGTCACTTAGATGCCTTTTGCTTTCTGCCCTTTCCCTCACTCTCACAACCCTGTGATCCTCACAGGGAACCACAGAAAACACCCCGTCCTCTCCTTGTCCACACGAGCCTTTCCTCTGGTCATGACAGTCCCCAGCCTGTGTTTCATTGTCTCCCAGCTGTGAGACCTTCCCCACAGTCACAGGGCACAAACCCACGCCTTTTCCTCTGAATTGCTGACGTGGAGCAACCAGGACAGGATTGAAGTTGTGGTTGCTGGAGCTGCTGAGAAATGTCTTGGCCATCCCCTCCTCTACACCACTGCCTTCATCTGGGGCAAAGCTCATGCCAGGGGTGATAAGGAGAGCAGGAGCTTTGGGAAAATCCCTATTCTTGTGAAATTAAACAAAAGCCAGAGCCAGTGCTGAGCCTGTGCTGGGCACCCTGGTGGGTACAGCCCAAAAGCAGAAGTGGCTGAAGGCATCAGCTGTAGAGATGCAACCACAAACCCCATCTCCACTGGGTGGAGAGACATCCTCCCTCCCACCAGGGACACGTGAGAGGAACGAGGGCAGAAGTTGCTGGGAGGGAGATTGAACAATAAAATCTCCCTGCAATGACAAAGGTGAAGCAGTACGATGAAAATAGGCTCAAAACAGAGATTAGGAGAGACCTGCTCCAGGGAAACATCAGCTTTTTAGCCACCACTGGTGAGAACTGGCTCAGGTGCTTCTGCCTCATTCCAGCTCCTCCCAGTGCCTGCCCTCTGGGAAGAAAAACAGATTTTTCTGGCCAGACAGGTCCCAAAATTACACCTAGGGAGAAGGAGGGGGGTTTGTCCTGCTGAGTGCAGCAATTCTCCCTCAGATCCCATAAGGGATGTCTCTAGAGGGAAAAAAAATCTACAAAAATGAGGGCAGTCAGTGGCAAAGCAAAAGCTGGTGGTCTTGGAGGGACCCCATTCCTGGGCACAGGGACCACCAGCAACTGCTGGTGAACTGCTGGTTCGGGGTGAGGGAGCCATGAGGGTTCATAGATGGGAGGGACACTCTGCTCCCACTGCAAACCCCAAATCCTACAGAGTGCTTGGCAAAGGCTCAGGACCTGCCCTTGCACGTTGGGAAGCACAGCTCTGCCTTTGCAGCCACAGCCAAGCAGGTTTTCCCACTCCAAAGAGCTGTGGGCACCAGCCTGATGCCCAGAGAGGCAACCAGAGGCTTCCTCAGTTGTTCCATGGTGGCAGCTGAGGTCCCCAAAATCCCAGTTGCTGGTTGAACACGTCCTCCTTCAGGAGATGCCACCAGCTCTGATTTCTGGGGCTCCCATCCTGGCGTGGTCCCCTCCTTTTGAGGTGCTTGTGAGATATCTGGCTGCCTGTGGGTGCAGGGTGGGAGCCCTGTGGATTGGGAGTTGCGTCACAGTGTGGAAACACTCCTGCTTCCCACCCTGCCCCTCTCCTGCCTACAAAAAGAGATGAAGGTACAGACAGCTCCCAGTCCCCTCACCTGCCACCGTCCCCTCACTGTCCCCAGCTCCCAAATCCATTTATCCCACCTCACACTATCAGAGCCGCCTGAGCAAAGCCCGGGATGGCTCCCGCGGGCTCCGGGGATGCTGCCGAGAGCCCCCGCCGGGATTTTCTTCTCAGCCCTCCATAACCCCCCAGCAGGAACTCAGATAAGGGGTCCCGCGGAGGTGCGTGAAAGGTACCGGGGGATTCTGAGCAAGAGGAGAGGCCGAAAGTCAATCCCAGACTCCAGCGGACGAGGAGAAGGAAGTTCTCCTTTCCCTATCGGACCCCGGGCCAGGGGCGCTCGGCAAAGCCCTGGAGACGAGAGAAACTCCATGGACATCGCAGCGCCCGCCCGCGGCTCCTCCGCCAGCCCCGGCAGGATCTCGGCCCCTTTCTGCTGATGTCACGGAGCGGGGCCCCGCAAACGCCTTCTCTGGATCCTCCTCTCTCGCCTCTCCCCTCCCTGGGCCGCCGGCTGGAGCGGAGCCCAGAGCCTTGGCTGCCCGGCCGACGGATGCCCCGGCAGGTGAGTGCACTGCCCTCCTGCCCCTCTGCCCCCTGGGATGCAGCTGAGACCCTCGGAGCAGGAAAAAAAAACTTTGGAAAACTCCATTTTGAGTTTAAAACCATCTGGCCCCTGAGAAAGCCGACAAAAGGGCTGGGAAGGCTGTGCCTGCTGAGACAAGAGGCTCCGCCCGTGCCGAGGATGCTGCCCACGGCCCGGCTGGGGAGGCAGAGGGGTGCAGGGGAGCCCGGACCCCACAGCTGAGAGCTGCCCTGGCAGGGTGGGGTTCCAGGGGGGAATGGCGCAGGGCTGGCCAACGCATCAGGGAAAAATGCAGGGAAGAGGCTGCCAGTGTTTCCATCTGTGCCTCGGCCGGCGCGGTGCCGGACGCTGCCGTGTGGACGGGGCTACTGGGAGTGCGGAGGATGCTTGTCCCGCTTGGAGAGGGGGTTTGCTGAACGTGCTCAAGGCTCCTGCCTCAGGATGGCCGGGCACAGAGCATGTGGGGACACTGGGACATGGGATGCAGCCCGCGGGGAGCCTTTCAGGGTGCTCCTGGTCTGGGATGCTCCCTGAGCTGTGCTTGAGGCACCCAAGGAATTCCACCTGGACAGGGTCTTCTTTAATAGAAGTAATTTTCCAGGGATGCCAGGTGTGTGCCATGTTTAGGGGGAGGCATTTGGCTGAAGAAGGAGTGGGAGAGGCAGGGAGGTTGTTCCCAGCAGCTTTGAATGATGATGAACTGGCGTGTCTGGACGTGCACTGGCACCTCGGGAGCCCGTCGCAGGCAGTGACGTGGGCTGGGCTCGTCATGGGGGTTTCTGTCCCCACTGTGGCAGTGACGCCAGTGCAGGGGGTGCTGGCACACCACTGACACCGTTCTGGAATGGTGTGGACATGATGCTGGCAAGGTGCAGACACGGCGACATCTGTGGCCTTGGGATGGGTGGGTGGGAGCAAGCAGAGGACCTGGACAGCAGTGGCTCTCCCACACCTCTGTCAGTGCCATAGGGCTCATCAGGAGCCAATCCCATCCCCACAGCCGAGTGACTCCCTCTTGTCCCACAGGGCCTGTCCATGGATGCCAGCAAGAAGGTGGATCTGAAGATAATCATCATTGGAGCTCTGGGGTAAGGAGCGGTGCTGGCAAGGAAGGGAAGCCCCCTGTGTGTGCAGCCCTGCTGTGACCAACCCTCTGAGCAGTGTGAAGCCTCACCAGTGTCCCTTCCCTCCCACCAGCGTGGGCAAAACCTCCCTCCTGCACCAGTACGTGCACAAGACGTTTTACGAGGATTATCGCACCACGCTGGGTGCCAGCATCCTGACCAAGGTCCTCCCCGTGGACAGCACCCCCCTGAAGCTGCAGGTGAGTGGGGCTGGCACTGCCTGGGGTGCCCACCCTGATCCCACGAGTCCCACTGTGTCCTGCTGTCCCCAAACGCTTACTGGTGTCACGAGGTGCAGGGCTGGATTTGCAGAGCCCAGTTTTCAGCATCCATGAACTACCCTGGAATCCCACAGGAGCTCTGGGGGCTCAGCACACACTGAAGCTGATCCACTGAGTTTAATAGAACCCAGGGCTGCAAGCACCCACTCTGCTCATGCCATGTGTCTGTACCTGTGCCCTTCTCTGCCCTAGATCTGGGACACAGGGGGACAGGAGCGATTCCGGTCCATGGTGTCAACCTTTTACAAGGGCTCAGATGGCTGCATGCTGGCCTTTGATGTGACAGACAGGGAGTCCTTTGAGGCCCTGGACAACTGGAGAGATGACTTTCTGGAGAAGGTCATTCCAAGGGAGCAGGATTTCCCCATGGTCGTGCTGGGGAACAAAATAGACCTCTGTGATCGGCAGGTAAGGCTGGAGGAGGGAGTGGGCTGTGTGGCCCAGGGAAGTGCTGGATTCACCATCCCTGGAGGGATTTAAAAGTTGTGTGGATGTGGCAGCTGGGGACATGGTTTAGTGGTGGGCTTGGCAGTGCTGGGTTGGACTCAACGATCTTAAAGGTCTTTTCCACCCTAAATGATTCCATGATTCTACGATTGGGATGCCTTGGTGTCCTAATGGCTTATGAGTGGTGATCCTTCACCTGCAGAATCAGCCTTCTCCCTTATGCTCATATGAAAACTAGGGCTCCAGGCAAGGAGCTGCAACCTCCCCCTTGCCTCTAGGAAGGGACAAACAACATTCTCCCACTGCCCTTTGTCAGAGATTGTCCACACCAAAGGCAGCAGGAATTACAATATCAGGCAGCTGCCTGCACTGCCAGCACCCTGCCCTCACCCAGCAGTGTCTGGATGAGCAAGGAGGTTCCCCTGTTCCAGATCTCCAGCAGCCACAGGCATCCCTGTGCAGTGACTCCATCCTCCCTTCCCACAGGTACCCAAGGAAACTGCCTCAGCCTGGTGCAAGGAGAAGGACATTCCTTATTTTGAAGTCAGCGCCAAGAACAACATCAACGTGGCTGAGGCTTTCGAGACCCTCGCGAAGCAGGCGCTGACCACGGTGAGCATCGCTCCTGCTCCAAGGCTCTGCCAGAGGCAGGGATTCGGGTGGGAGCTGGACTCAGCTGGGGCTGGTCCCACAGACCCTCCCAGCCCACCCCCTGGTGTGGAATAGCTCCTACTGTAACGAGTAGGAGAGGCCTGGGGAGGGGAAATGCATCAGTGTTTGATTTCTTAAAACGGATACTAAAGCAGTTAGAAAGGAGTAAGAATTGCCGTTTCCCGCGGTGACAGGAACGGGGTGTGTGGCACCCGCAGCGCGCCAGCACTGTCCTCTAGCGGTCATCTCACAGGGACATTCGTGTCCCCAAGCCCTGCCCGAGCTGGCTTTTCCCTGGATTTTGCCTTTCGGCACAAATCAGGACTGAACCCCAGTGCTCCGCAGTCTGTCGGTCCGCTTAGGCTGGCTCTGAGCAGACGTCACTCATCCTTTCTTTTCTCTGGTTCTTTTCCAGTATAAAGGGATTTTTGAGAGTTATTTAACCGACTCCATCAAACTCACTCCCAACAACAAGCCCAAGAAAAGCTGCTGCTGACCCTGGGCATCCTCCCCGCTGGACCCCACGATTCCCACGGCTGGAGCCCTGCCCGGGGGTCTGTGCCCCCCGCCCATCCCAGCCCGGCTGCAGGGACTGGTCAAGCCAGGGCACAGGATGGACACACTGGGGCCAGCTGGCTGTGCACCCCAGGACTTGCTGCTTCCCACAGCTCCAGAGCTGCTCTCTTGAACCAGCAAATCCCAAACTGCTGCTATGTCAGGGTGGCCCCGTCCCCCTCAATCTGTTGCCATCTGGCACCTGAGTGGGTGATGCCCCTCCAGTGACGGTGCTGGGGATCCAGGCAGTGATCCTGATGCCTTTCCAGAGGCCACAGCCTTGGCCCCAGAGCTGTCCCTTCCCAGAGCATGGACTGGTGGCCCCACAGCTCTTATGGTGCTCACAGTGTGTACAGACTGTCCCCAGGGGACAAGTGGGGCTGGTGGCCTCAGCACAGGGCTGAGAGCAGCCAGGTCCCCTCCTGGGATCAGCCACTGTGGAGGTGACAGTTCTGTGCCTCAGTTTCCCCTGCTGTCATGCACATCCTTTGTCAAACACCTTCCACTCCCACCTCACTGGGGAGGAGCACTTTGTCAGGGACTCTTTTTTTTTAAAAAAGGAAATTAAATATTTCATTTTATTTATATTTATGTGTTGCAAAATTCTCCTGTGGCCACACAGCAGGAGGATGGGGTGAGGACTTCAGGGTCTCATGTTCCAGACTTTCCTCCCTGAGCCTGTGCCAGCTCCTCAGGGCTGGGGGATGCATTGTGGGGCTGGCTTTATTTTCCAGCGCAAATTTTGGGTCAGGAGGGAGAAGAGGCATCCAAAGCATTGTGCCAAGTGGGTGTGCAGTGGTGGTGTGGGTGATGCCCTTTGGGGTGGCTGTCAGCAGAGGGAGCCTGCTGGGAGCTGATCCAGGCACCCACTTCCCTTCCTGCATCCGTCCCACTCTGGATCGGGCACCTTTGGGAAGCTCTGTCGAGGCATAGGCTGGACCTGGCCAGGTACGTGGCCATCACCACCCTGTGCCACCTTCCCCACAGCCTTGGGAGCCACATCCCTGGGGCTGCAGTATCCCACTTGTAGGGGTGGATGGACCCAGGGAAACCTCCAGCTGGACACTCTGCCTGGTAGGTCACCACGGGACCTCCTGCCCTCTTACCATCCTCCTCCAGACCCACCCATGCTGTCCACAGTGGTCCCACACAGCTTCCCAGGGGCTGTGGAAGCTCTGCCCTGGCATCATCCAGACCTTCCCATGAGCAGCAGCCCCATTGTGGCTGTCCCCCCCCAGCTGGGGACAGCACCCATCGGTGGCAGTGGCAGGGCATGGGGCTGGCAGGAGTGTGCAGGGAGGGTGAGACCTGAGGGAGGGCTGGGCACAAGGGGCATGGGGGGCTGCAGAGCTGGAATTAGACTGCCTGTCTCCAGAGAGGCACGTAGAGACCTTCCCACCCTCCTCCTTACGCAACACTCAGCCTGTTTATTTGGGCACCAGGCCTGGGAGAGGATTTGTCCCTTAATATTGGGAGGAGAGGGGCACTAACAATTCCATTTCCAAGCTCTGCCAGCCCTTTCTCCATTCTGTGCCTGCCTGGAGCCCCTAATGCCCAGCATTGCATGAGCCCATCCTGGCACAGCTCCAGGCTGAGCATCTGCCAGTGCCTCGGCCAAGGCTGTTTGGACATGGATGTTAAGCACCATTTGTGCCAATAGAGCTGTTGTTTGTAATCACACCCTTTCCCCAGCAGCTCTCAGTGCTGGCAAACAAAAACTCGATCTGTTTTACCCCAGCAAGCAGCAATTTGGACACCCAGAGCCGAGGAGGTCACACAAACACACTCAGTGGAGCGGGTGCTCCCTCAGCCAGGGCTGAGCAGCCTCTGGCACAAACCCAGGGCTGCTGTGGGTGCTGGAGCCCATGAGTGGCAGGGACTGGAGCCAGGTGGGAGCTGCAGGTTTGGCTCAGGGTCCACCTGCAGGCTGGGCTACCCTGGAGAAGCACAGCCAGGAACACCCAGACCAATCATCAAGAGACCTTCATCTGCAGACACAGCTCCATCCTGAGCCCTGATTCAGGCCCTGAGGTTCTGGGCTCAAACTGAGCAGGACCCCAGAACCTTGTGCATCCATAGAACATCTTTCCAGACACGGGAATTAAGACTATAAAGGATGTTGCAACCTTGGGAGCTGGCAGATCTCTGTAGAGATCCTGGCTAACACACCTTGCAGAGGTGCAGCACCATGATAGAACCAACTGCAGCCATGCAGCTTCTCTTCTCCCTCCATCCCTCCCGGGGAGGAGCACTGGCGTGGTCCTGCTGTCTGGGCAGCCCTGGGACAGTCAGGAAGGCCAGGAGACCGAGCAGGGTGGCACAGTGCCAGGCAGGATGCTGGCAGGAGCAGCCAGAGGTGCTAAGCTGGTAATACTATCCCGGGGCCGAAACTTGATAAAGGACAGGGGGAGGTTTGCAACACGTGGGATTAACAAGGTCAGCTCAAGATTTTCTCAGGGTGAAAATCAAAGGGAAAAATATTTGCCTTGTGTGACTCAGTGAGTTGCTGTGCAGCCAGCAGTGCCCGCTCACCCTGCCTGCATCGACTGCCGAGGAACCAAACCTGGCCTGAGCCCTCCTGCTCTCCTGCCCCACACTGCCCTATTCAAGAATCAGGGAAACTTCCCAGCTGTGCTACTGGACTCAATGTGGTCACAGCCAGGCTGCACTGCTGCCTTTACAGGTTTTCATTCCTCACTGAAACTACGAAAATCAGCTAAACCCCAAGCTGAGGATGCTGATCACTGAGCAGAGACCAACCCAATCCTGTTGGCACATGTCGAGGTGCTGCCCTCTGTATTTGCAGAATTAACACCTGACATTCACCCTAAATCCCTGGCTCCCAGCTGCAGTTTGCTGCTGAGGTTTAACTACTCCTGAGAGCTCTTCATCCTCCAAAAGTACAGCATGTGCTCTCCATGTTACCTGGTATAACCAGCCTGGCTGAGTCCTGACTGGTTCCAGGGGTGGGAGCCTGGTTGGAGCAGATGGATTTGCATCACAAACTGCCCTGTGAAGGGATGACAGAGCAGTTCCTCTGCTGCTCCTGCCTGAGGCACATCCCAGCCAGCCAGGGACAGGCAGCAGTGGCAAAGAATCAGAGAACCAATAATTTGGCTTGGAAAAGCCCTCCAAGATCATCAAGTCCAAGCTCACCACTTTTCATCCCTTTTCTGCCCCAGCCTGTGGCACTTGGCACTGGGTGGAATTAAAGTCTTTCATTGAATGTGTGAGAATTAAAATAAAGGCACCCGAGAGGAGCTTAAAAAGCTGCAAAGCAAATCTTAAAACACCATGTTTTCCTGTTTGGAAGCAGAAGGCCCATTAACCTGGAGCTGAGATTGAGAGTAATTCAGTGGCTTCAGCCACTTCAAAGCAAACCTGATAAACCCCAGGGGTTCAAAGTTCCAGGTAACCTTTCAAGGCTTCAGACACAAAAAATAAAATCATGGCATCACGCAAAGCCTTATCTCTGTCCTCTGGTGCCACCGGGCAGCAGGTAAGTAAACACATCTGGAGGTCAGCAAAGGTTTCCACAGGCTCCTTGTGCCATGGTGGCCACTCCTGGTCCCTCTCACCTGTGGCAGCACCGTTCACCTGTAAGGAAGGGCTCAGTGGCTGGACACAGAGCAGTCCATGGCTCTCAGACACCTCTTTGCACGAGCACTCCTGATGCTGTTAATTATCTGAATGACTGTTCTCCGTTTCCTCAATCACTGCCCCATTACTCCACCTTCTCTGAGCAGCACTGAGCGGGTGACACTAACGGGGTTTGCGTGGCTGTCCCCCCGCAGCTGCAGGGACACAAAAAACTTGAAGCACAGCCAGGAGGGAAAAGACACTGTCCCCTCATCCTCTGCCTCATTGTCCCCCCCTTCATGGCAAATATCGATGCTTCCCCCCCAGACCCATCACACGGGAGGTGTTGTTACCCTGTCCCATCCGTGTGCGGGGTCCTGTGGGGCCACAGGTTGTGTGGGGTCACAGGGCTCTGCCTGGCCCTGGGGGCTGGAGCAGGGGGGTCTGGGGACACGGCAGGACTGCGAGCCAGCACGTAGAGAGGATTAGGGGCTGTGGCCAGTCCCACAGTCAGCTAAGGTCCGTGCTGAAGTCAGCAGCCAGCCTGAGCCTCGGGCGTCCTTCCCGCTGCACGTGCAATTTACAAAGCCCTACAGAGATGCCAAGTGCTGCAGAGGGGATTCCGTGTATGGGACAGACCCACGAGCAGGAATAACAGCAGCAAAAGCATGTGGGGAAATCCATGAGGGACTGGTTTCACCAGGGTGGGATTGCTCCCTGTGTGAGGGGCCAGGCAGTGACAGAGGCAGGACAGAGGCAGGACAGAGGCAGGACAGAGGCAGGACAGAGGCTCATGCTGTGGTGTGAGCACCACAGTGGTGCTCACACGGGGTGGATGTGCCCCTTGGCACAGGGGTGGACATCACCTTCACCAGGGAGTTTGGGTGTTAGGAGCACCTGGAGAACAGGAGCAGCTTCAGCCTCCTGCTGATGGGTACCTGCTGCCCACTGAGGAGCCCCCGAATACCCTGATTTTGGTTTGAGATGGACTGGACTCTGTCCTGCCTGGACAAGCAGCTCCTCAGAGCACAGACAGACATGAACCGTGGTGATCTGCAGATTTTTGGGTCAATTCATTTGTGCTGCCTCTTGCTGCCCTGGCTGAGCATCCTCAGGTCTGCAGGAGGCCACCAGCATCCTGGGGATGTGGCTGGACTAGACCAGAAGCCAGGGCACACATGAATCTAAGCAGCCTCCCTCAAGCCCAGGGTGAGACTCAGAGCAGAGAACCCCACTCCTGGCATTTCATCCCTTTGGCCCAAAATGGTTTAACTAACTTTAAATGCCCATTGACCACGACCCTTTTAAGGCAAGCTGGCACCTGAGGTGGCTCCTGGCCTCGTGCCACCTGTGTTGGCCACAACTGCAGCAGAGCAACACTGAGCCTAAAACTTCTGGAAAGGGCAAAGCTGGCTGCTGGCTCTTTCATCTGAAATCTGGCTCCTGATCTCTCTAACTGGGGGCAACAGGACCTCCACCAGAGCCGCCCTCACCTCAGACACCCGAGCACTTCTGCAGGCATTGACCTCAGAGCCCCGGACAATGAGGTGGTTTATTTCATGGCTTATCTCCCATCGCTGAGGTTGGAGCATTTGGGCCTTAATGAGTTGCCCAAGGCCACAGAGCAGCAGCAGCAGGGACAGAGCAGTGATGGGTTCACTTTCCCCTCCCCAGCCCCTCTGCTCTGCCTTGCACGAAGTGCTGGTGCAAAGGAAGGAGAAGCCACACGTTCTCACAACTCCACACACCTTCCCACATTTTTTTAAGAAGTTTCCTTTTTATTTTTTTTTTTAATTGGATAACCTCCCTTTACTGGAATTCAATTTCTTAAGGGAAAAAGCCTCATTTTCATTGACTCTCCTAATTTAGAAGGGGCATAAAACCTTGAGGGGTAGGGGAGGCAGTGCCTGAAGCCAGGCCCCAGCCCAAATTCCAAGTGAGTGGGATATTCCACATGACAGCCTAAGGGCTGGGAGCCCCCACGGCTGCAGGGCTGCTCCAAGGCTGGGAATTTTTGATGCAAGATGTGTTCTGGGGCTGCTCCCACCCTGTTGCAGGGCCTTGGGCAGACCTTGCTGAGCACTTCTGCATTCCCCTGGAGAAGGCAGATATCTTACATCTCTTTTACAAATAAGATAACAGCTCTTGTTCAAGGTGACTGGAGCTGGGACAAGGGCTGTCCAGAGAGCACCATCCAGTCCCAGCCGAGGACAGAGAGCCCAGTGCTGCTCCATGATGCTCTCCAGGAGCTGCCTCTGTGCTGGGAAGGGTCTTCTCAAGGGTGGTGGTTGCCCTGGAGGCCCTTGCTGTGCTCCAGACAGAGATCTGGGTCAGTGGGGTTGACTCTGACCAACAGAACATGCTCTGCTCCCCGAGCCATGATGTCTTACACAGCAAACCCTTCCATCTGGGATGCACTTGCACTTCGTGCTCATGCCAGTCCTGCTGTTGTGGCCCAGGGCTCTCCCATGAGAGGGATCCCTTTGAGGACAGGGGCCAGCACTGCTATGACAGGGCTTATTGGACACACATGTGCAGGTGACACAGTCTCACCAGGAGACTGGCCCTTCCCTTGCTTCTGGAGATATTCCCACTGGGCTAATGCAGGCTGTAAAAGCCCTGAGCAGATGTGACACAGCAATTCCCCCTGGCAGATAACCACAAAGCTTCAGAGCCTCTCCCCAGCTCTAAGTTCACACCAAGAATGAAACGGCTTGAAACGTCCACGTGTTGTTGAGCCACAGGGGCAGCTTTGAACCTCCCAATGTCTTTCTGCATTCCACCCTTTATTTTGGTGCTGTAAATAATCCTGCTGTCTCCCTCTAGGACATTGTGTTCCTCATTCCTCCCCAGATAAAGCTGTTGACCCCTGTGCCAGCTGGTGAGCCCAACTGTGTGTCCCTGCAGGGAAGGGGAAGTGGGAATGTTGGCGGTTCCTTTTCAGGTGGGAGCTGTGTCTCCATGGCCTGGCACCACAGAGACGGTGGCTTGGCCACCTCTGCCAGCAGCAGTGTGGCAGGCAGCCCTGGCCCCAGACCTGCATTCCTGGGCAAGGAGGAAATGGTGATAACCAGCCCTGGGAATCTCACTGCTCCAGCCAGGCTGTGTGGTGCCACACTGTCCCCGTGGTGACACTGTGGGTGTCTGGTGGGTACCAACCCCTGCCCACCCTCTGCTCACAGCCAGCAGACCAGAGCATCCTACAGCACTGGGCATGTCCAACACTCTGCTCCAGCAATGGCCACCTCATTCCTGCAGGAATTTGGCAGCCCATATGTCTCCTGAAGAGACAGACAGACAGGGAGGCAGGATGCTCCACCTGACTTCAGCTGTCCTGTGCAGATGTCACAGCCTGAGTGACACACCAGCCAAGTGGAGCAACCTCACAGCATCTTTCAGCCTCTTCAGCACCACCCAGACCCACTTGGAAGCACCAGATTGTCTCCACTAAGGCTGCCCTGCTCCACCTGCATCATCTCCATCCCAGACTTTGGCTCCTACCTGTGCCTGCACAAGCCCCATTTTCCTGGTAAAACGGCCAAAAAGCAAGAAGCAGCTGTGGCTGCAGGTCCGAGGGAGGAAGAGGGGGGAAGGAGGGAGGGAGGAAGACTCCCTGCAAGTCCCATCAGCACCAGAGTTTTCAGGAATCACCCCGTTCCACCCCGGGGCACTGACAGTAACCTCAGTGCTCCACTGAATTATTACCCCTGAATTATTGCCCTCATTAAGTGCAATATATCTGCTAATATTAATCACTTGCAAATAAATCTACACATTCCATTACATGGAATGCTGCTATCAGCCCAGGAGAAAACAGCTCAGCAATCTGTGCACCCAGAGCTCTGTTGTTGATTGAGGAAGTCTCTGTGGTGTCTTTCCATGTCCTGGTTCTTCCTGGTTTCCCTGACACCCTGGTGCTCCCCAGACATTCATCCACGACCTGCACATCATCCTGGCTGATCTGTTGATGGACACATCCTTTGGTCACGTGTGATGAGTTTGGCCAAAGCAGAAAGAGGCAGAATTGGAGTTATATTTATAGCTACTGAAAATGGAATTTGACCAGCACTGCTCCTCCCATGCAAGAAATGCTTGAGGTCCATCAGTGGCTACACAGGGCTGGGTTCTCCACAGGGCAAGAGCTTGTTGTACCCTGATCACACCCACCAAGACTTTGGAATAGCAGCTCCTGCCACAGGGAGCAGGAAACAACAGTGAATGTGTCAGTGAGGGAGGGACACCTGGATTTGGAGGGGACAGAGCCTGAAGGTTTCGTGTAAGTCATTCCCTGTGGGCAAATTACCAGGCATGGGATTGAGAACTTCCTCAGGTTTTGCCAACATGGGGTGGGCAAGAATCCAACCAGTTGGACTCCAGCTTTGCCAGTATCCCAGCCCGAGCCCCAGCAACTGCACCACTGGATCTCTTTGACTGCACTGGTTCTGCACCTCAGTGTAATTGGTCCTACTGTCCACGTCAGGGACCAGGGACATTCCCAGGGACCTGACATCCCACTGCTGACCCTGCTGGGTCCCACACAATGTACCTGCCCAGGACCTGATGCAAAGAGCAGCTCAGAGGATGAGGAGCACCAGCTGTTCCTGTTTCCCTTGTACAGGGAGCCAGCTTTGGAATTTTACCTTTCATACCACCTAGGGTCCTATCCCAAGCTCAGACACTCATCTCAAACAGGTTATTTATCTGCCATGTCCATGGCCACTTCTGCAGCTCCACACTGGGGTGTCAGTTTGGGAAAGTGGGGGGGTGTCATGGCCCGGGCTCCTAAATTGGAGTTTTTCTTCCTTTTATCAAAGTCCCAATACCAGATAAAAGAGATTGGACTCGCAGCTTCTCAGTTTCTCTTGTTGTTTATTAAGTTCTTATCACAATCTCAGCATGCCCTCCTAAACCCTGGACTTAACACACTGAAACATGTGCTGCAAAAGCCATGAAATGGTGACTGCTGAAAGGTTTTAAGGACTCTGATGACCAATTAACTGATACTACGTATAATATTTACAACTTTGTACCAATAATCATAATCTATTGCTAACATGTTTCTTCTACCTCAAACCTATTCTACCAATACCTTTGTGCCACTTCTACTGCAGAACATGGAGCAAGAAGAAGAAGAAAAGAGAACTTAGGGCAACACCCAAAATCCTCCATCTTGTCTTCTTTTATATCCATACCATAAAACCCAAAACTACAAGTTTCACTTGTAAACTATAATCTAACTTACGTTTTTACTGCTTTTGCTTCTTTTACGAGTGTTGGAAGTTTTCCCCATGGGCACAGATTAAAGACTGTGTTCTCCTGGGGTCTCTGCAAGACCCTCCAGGGCAATTTGAGGGGTAGTCCAGATATCCTGGACTCCAACAGGGGGGAAAAGTAGTCTTTCCTTGGTGGAACTTTGCTAGTAAAAGTGCCAGTTCAGTGATGGCAAAAAAGTTCCTTTTAGCATTATAGCTAATCAGCCCTGCACTTTAATTAACATCATCCAGGCAGTTTAGCATCACTGCTGCACCAGAGATGTTCTTTCCCTTCTTTCCATGGTGCCTTGTGAGCAGGATCCCTGTGGCTGGGACCTGTGAGTGCCAGAGCTCTGCATTCTCTGGATTTGCCACAGGCCATGTCACACATTTCTGTTTCAAAGGGCTCCACACATATCAGGCTGCCCTTTAAAAAAAAATGAGACACTTGATATGAGTTATTAATGATATTTACAGGATAACTGATTGGCAGTTATTACCTCTGTCTGTCAGATGGCAGTGAATCAGCTCCTGTCCCTCTGGCACCCTCTGGCAGGGTGTTCCTTTGGCATGATTTGGACACAGTGATTGATCCACATAAGATGAGGTTTCTTGGCAGTAAATGCTGATGCCTCGAACATGCACAAGGTACCAGAGAGTTTTACTCTGACAGTCTCTGGGATGGAGCAAAGGCTACACTGCTGCCTTTTCCCTTCCTCCCACCCCAGCTGTGTGTTCCCTGCCCTGCCTTCTCTCTCCCTGCTCCCTTCTCCCATCATTTTCCACACACAGAGGCCACAAATGCTCAGAGGTGGCAGCACATCCTGATGGGGTGGGTCACACCGGCAGCAGGGAGGGTGACAGAGCCATCCCCATAAACACCTCATGCTGTCCTTGGGGACAACGGGGATGTGAAAGATCAATTCTTCCACAGCAAACAACCCCCTGTAGCTTCTTTCTGGTGGCCAATTCCTTTGATGACATCCCCTGCTGATGTTCCTGTCCATCTCATCATCCCGATGGGTACCTGGTTCCTGCACTCTTGAATCTCTCTGGGAGGAGAGGAGACCAGGAGCCTGGACCCAGCTCGGCACAATGGTGCTACCGTGGGTTGGGGACACGGTGGCAGGAGGGGATGAGACCTGTCCCCTGGTCTGGGCTGGCTGCTCCCTGACAGCACACACATCACAGGAGCGCCTTTTCCAGTTTGAAACGCTGCCTCTCCCCGAACACCGGCAGCTTCCCGAGCCAGGGGATCAAACAGGACCTCAGGGGGTGGCTCCCAACCCGCAGCTCCCGGCACCTCCCCGCTCCATCCCTGTCCATTGCCAGGGGCACCTGCAGAACTTGTCAAACCCTGCCCCAGAGGAGCGCGTGGCGAGGTGTGGCTGCTTCCTGGGGCCCGTGACAGCCGGGCTGAGGACAGCCCAGCCCGATCCTCACCGGCACATCCCACACCACGGAGGTGAACGCATCCCACCCCTCTTCTCCACGCAGGGAGCGCAGCCTGAGCCCTCTCTCCCGGGCAGGCAGCGGGGGCTTCGCCTCTTCTTCCCGCTGCTCTCATCCCTTTGAACCTGGAAATAAGAAAGACACTGCTTCCCCCTGCCAATCCCATCTTCAAAGCCCGAGCGGCGGGTCCGGCGCGGGCACAAAGCGCCGCATTGTCCGTCCCGGAGGCGGAGAGTCGGCTGGAGCTCAAAGGCAGCGGAGACGCTGCCCAGCACGGCCAACAAAAGCATCTCCTGCTGCCCCTGGTCCATGGCAGGTGAGGGAGGGGGCCCGCGGTGACAGTGAATATGGGCTATTGTCACCCAAAGCACAGAGAGACCCGCAAAGGTGATCAAACGGCCCAGGCCAAGCGCGAAGGGGTGGGGTGAGGGGGGACATCCAAAAAGCTCTTCTCCCTCTTCAGATCTCCCCTTATCTCCCCTGGCTATCTCCTGGGCTTAGCCCGGGTATACTTGCTCGCAATTACCTCCTCAAGCCAATCAGGCGCCGAGCACAGCCCTCGGTCCCCTTGACTGAGGTGATTTATAAATGACTCACTGGCTTATTTGAGCACAGACCTCTGCACACCTCCTTGGGAGCACCTCTCCTGCCACATCTGCAGCTCCCCTCGCAGGATCGCCGAGGCGCAGGTAACCCCCTCCAACAATCGGGCTCTTTGTCTGGGTGGGCGTGGGGGATTTACACTCCGGTTGCACAGCCACTGGGTGTGAGTTGCAGTATTTGGAGAACTGGTACTTCTTCCCCCCCCTCTTCTCTTTTCCTCCCTCCTTTTGCAAAGGGGATTTACGGCAGCAGATTTACTCAGGAATTAGCAACACCAATGACCCAACAGCTTGATTTATGAAGAGAGGGTGGAAGAGCCAAATATGTGAATTAATTATTACTAGAATAAATCCTGCCATCTTATCCTGTCTGGTTCCTGCTAAGATCTGTGGAGGGATTTGCCTGATAGAGGAGAGGCAACACTGATGAGACTCTTGGTTTCTGGATCCTTGTTATGACCAGAACTTCCTGTGCATGAGATTATGTAAAGTGGTCCTTGCCCTGAGGGTGTTGCAGCCCAAATTCGATGTTGCACATCCTGGCATAGCTGGAAGGGATGTGGAGCCCACAGGCAGTGGTTGAGGAACACAGGTTGTGCACAGGAATCTTGTCTAGGAAAGGGGTTTTGGCTTCACAGGGGATCCTGGAGCATGGAGGCCTGGCTGTGGGCACACAGTCAGGTTAGGAGAGAATTTTAAAGCTGGGAATGAGAAGTGTTCCCAAACTGAGACCTGTCAGACTGGGTGCAGGGCCTCCAGCTTTTCCCAGTGCCATTTCATGTCATGGGATGTTTAGGTCCAGCTTTGGAGGCTCCTTCAGGTGTAATCAAGAGGAAATATCCCCTCAAGAGTTTTCCATTGTGGAAAACTGCTGTTCCCGAAACTGGGATGCTTTCTGCTCTGCCCTGATAAAATTTGTCCACACCTTATTTGTAAGCACACCTTATTTGAAATCAAGAGCATGGGACCTGTCCTGCTTTTCCTTGAAGATAAGTCCTTGGAGTGACATTTGTTGCTGATGACCTGGTATTTCTGCCCCAGGTCAGAGATTCCCAGTCAAGGAATTCTGTCCCATCCTCTGCCTCTGGGACAGGATGGACTGGGTGACCCCAGAGGTGTTTTTCCTTCTCTGAGAGAGAATCCACAGGGGTGGGGAGCATGTTGAGGAGTGAGCTCTCAGCAGGCGTCTCAGAGCAGTGTTTGCAGGCACTGCAAGAATGCTGCAGTCTGCAAACTTTTTAATTCCTTCAGATTTGTGTTGCCCACCTGCTCTTCAAAGGCAGAGGGCAAGGTCTGTGTCAGAGGCATGTGGAGAGCAGAGGCTGTGGCAGTGAGGGTTAAGGAAGTCTCACTTCTTCTTTTAAGTGCCCTTTCCAATGTTCTCTCCTCCCCATCCCAATGAGCAGGAAGGGGATGGGAGGATGGACACACCACTTCCAGGGACAGGCTGGGATGCTGTTAAATCAGGCTCTGCTCTCTGCCTGCCAAGGAACTGGCAGCTTGATCCCAGCACTGCTCTGCCACACTCAGCAAGGTGACACCCCAGGGGGCACGGCAGGGCAGGGGAGCTGGTGGCTTTTGGAGGACTATGATGGGGTGTATCAACATCCCAAACCTCAGCACCCCGGGCCATGTGCCCGCTGCCTCACCCCAGCCCAGCCCAGCCTCGGAGAGTGACGGCGCTGGATGCAGCTACAAAAGTAATGGAGAGTCGGGGTGGGGTTGGGAACAAGTGGGTTAATCAAACAAATCACAGAAAAAAGTGGGCTCAATGTGGGCTCTGTAACCCCGGTGCCAGTGCAGGGCAGATCCTCTTTGCCCACAGCATTTGCTCACTCACAACCACGTTACAAAGCGCAGAAGCCGAGCTGCTGAATATAAACATTTTACTTAATAAACACCCTTCGAGCCAAACACTTTGGCTTCACCTTCAGTAGCTGGCAGATTTTATTATTCTGGTTACCAAGTGCAGAGCTAGTTTGGTTAGAAACTCGTGTGAAGTGGTACATCAAACATTGGCACTGGCCCAGCACCGGCTGCACAAGAGCGCGGCTCCTGCCCGCTGCCTGCGCTGGGCTGGGTCACCCAGAACAAGAAAAAGGCCATCTGCCTTATGGAAATCACCTATTTAACACTCCAAATATTTAATCTAAACAGAAAGAAAACAGTGATTTAATGCCTGGCTGCTCTGTGGCAGAAGTGCAGGAGTGGAGGAACGGGATGGCAGATCCCCAGGGGGACGTTACGGCCGAGGTGCAGCGGGATGGGAGGTGGGAGGGAAGCAGGGATGTCTCCTCCTGGCCTTGCACATTGGCATTCGGCACCCTCTGTGCCTCCCCAAGATCCCTCAGGACCCATTAACACCTCCTGGCACCCCCCTTCACCCTCTCCCTCTCCCTCTGGCTTTTATTACCCCAGTCATCATGATGGTTCCTCCTAGAAAATTGACTGAAGCAGTGAAGTTTTGTCTGAACTTTATGGATTCTGGCATTTTGCCTTTTTCTGAGGCTAAAAGCTGATTTTGGGATAGGATATATTTCATGACAGATTTATATGCTCTCCTAGCATCAGCCTTTTCCATTTCCAACAGTCAAAGGTTAACAAAAAGTTAAACCCCAGGGACTAATGTTGTGGGTGCCCAAAGGGAAAACAAAACGAAATGGATCAAAGTGTGAACAAAAAATTTGTGCCCAAGTGGCCCAGGTGAAGACTTTAACCTGAATGAACATGCCAGGGCTCCCTTGGTGATGAGTTCCCAGTGTGGTCCATCAGCTGGACTCAGTCCTGGTGTGCCCCTGATTCCATGAGGTCAGAGGGAGTGAACAATCCAGGAGCACAGGGTGGATCTGCTGGGCTGATGGGCTCCAGATTGCAGAGGTGATTTATAGCACACCCTTCTGAAATACCTGACTGACTGACAGCAGAAACCTCCTTTTCCTCCTGCCTGGGCACTTTGAGAGCCCAGCTCGACATGAGAGGTGTGAAAGGGAGAGGGAAGTGGGTGTGTGGTGGAAGGGTGAGGTAGGGTTCAGCTGAGGGGAGCACCTGGCACTGCAGCATCCAGAACTGCAGAGCCTGGCACCAAAATATCTGCTAGTGCAGAACGTGGCACTGCAGCCACCCTGTCCATCCCCATGCGGTGCACATTTCAGGGCAGGAGGTGATGCCCTCCTCTCCTGACCTTTGAGCTATGGGCCCTTTCACCACGTTGCCCCAGGGCTCCCATGGCACCTGCACTGGAGCCGGGAGCAGGAGGGTGGGAATCACTGTGGACACGGTGCTGAAGGCACTGACTGAGAGGAACAGGAGTCAAGACCTTGTCCTGGTGTTGCAACCAAACCCTTGCACCTGTGCTGGCCTTCTCCCAGCAGACCTTGTCTCCTGGGGTAGGGGAGAGTTGCTTTTATGACCCTTTCTTGGGCAATGGAACAGGGAGGGAGATGTTTTGGATGAAGATTCACGCAGGATTTGGAGGAGACCAGACCTCTGAACCCCAGCAATCAGCACAGAGGGCTGGGTGGGCACCACCTTGCGCAAGGAGAAGGGGGATGGAGAGGGAGCAGGCAAAGGAGGAAACATTAGTTAAAGAGCTCTGACTTTTTTCTCCCTAAATTATACCAGAGACATTCCCTGAATTCACTGGGATGAATTTGAATCCTTATATCACACATGAGGCAGTGATCAGATGGCTTTCCAACCAAATTTTAACTCCCTGCTTGGGCTGAAGTCCCTGTTCTCTGCCTACGTCAGGAGAGGAGAGTGGCTTTGTGCCAGTGGCTCCTATCAACACTAGCCAGGAACCTCAATGTGACTTTCCTCTTCCCAAACACAGCTATCACCAGCACAGGGACAGAAGATAAGAGCTTAGTAAGTGTATTTGCAAGATGAACTCTGGGAGAAAAGGTCTGTGGCTGTTTTGGGACTGGCAGGGCTGGGATTGGCCAGGGATGGACTTATGGGACACTTGGCTCACAACCTGCTGGGACAACCTCTTTCACCCACATCATATTTTTGGAGTGAAGCAGTTCTGCTTTCGTGTTGTTTGCTCCAAGTATCACATCACATTTATGTACTCAGTGTGTCACAAGGTCTCAGCAGACTCAGTGAGGTCAGACTTTACATTTCTGAGCATCACCCACTCCAGCCAACAGGAATGGGCTTCCTGAAAAGCTTGTGACATGGGCTCTGCACTTGGAGGTTTTCCACCAGACCCTGCCCTTTATTTTGATGCCCACAGTGCAACAGAGGTGTTGAAAAACCTGGTCCCTGAAATGCAGCAACTGGCTGGCACTCTGCTTTTCCCTCCATACTCACTGTATTGCTCCAGGGTCCTGCCCCAGCTGCAGGGTTTAAACCTGCTGTGGTCTTATCCCATCAGCACCAGGACAGCTGGCTTTGCCTTTTGCTCAAGGAGCAGTCACACAGCTCGTTCTCTTTAATTCCAAAATCTCAAAGGTTTGACCTGCTGTTTGTTGTAGGGCAAGGCCAGTGATAAGCCAAGTCAAGAACTTGACTCTGTCCGAGACGCTGACATCATTAGCCTGTTTGTTTAAGATGGAGTTTAATCATGGGGATATTTTTCCCTCTAAACTTGCTTTGTTTATTATTTATCCTGATTGCCAGCACTTTCGCTCAGCGGGGGAAATTCATTAAAGGGTTGGGATCTAATTGGCTGGTTGGGTCTGTCTGGTGGCAGACACACTGCTCCACACAGGATGGAGCTGGGAGATGCAGATCAGAGAGACTTCTTGCACCAGAAACTTGGGTTTATCACCTGAGAAGCTGTTGCTGAGTCTGGACCTGGGCTACAAAATATTCATGAGGGAGAACTGGAAATTCAGAGCAGAGCTGTGGGGCTGGGAATCTGCCAAGCTGGGAATCTGCCCTGAAAGGCAGGAGGGACGAGACATGCAGACTGAGATAGGAAAACCAGGGAAGGACTGCATATCAGCCAGGCTTTTGGCATGAGCACAGGGACTGGGAAGAGCTTAGGGCACTGCCTAGTCTCAGCCTGCACCAATCCTGCAAGGGTAAAGCTTGGCGTTGCCCTTGGAAAGGATGTCTAGGCGATAAGGAGCAGCAGGGATGCCAGTGTGAACGTGCCTGCAGAGGGCACTGGATCCAGCACCGGGTACTGCAGGAAGAGGGATGTGTCTCCTCTTTCCCGGACCTGTCCCTCCAAAGCCAAGGCTGGGGTCCCGTGGGTGCAGATCAGAGCCTGGTGTCAGAAACATCCCATTGCTGGAGCTGTTTTACAACAAAGTGCTCTTGATTATCCCTGTGATCTCTAGAGAAGTGGGGTTGATGACCTCCCTTTCTAAACCCATTAGCTCTTATTTGCATAATGATTCTGTTGACCTAAATTCTCCCCAAAGTTTCGGCTGCCTGCATCACGGATTTCCTTCCTGCCCTGGTCTCCTGGGCCACTCTGCTGCATAGTGCTCATGTCTTCCAGCCCCCACTCAGAGGCAGCTGCTTATCAGCAAGGACTGGCATCAGTCCCACGGGGGCACATTTTGCTCATCCTGGTTCCACCGAACTGGGTGCCAGGTGTGCACTGACTTCAGCAGTGCAGGGCAGAGGAGGTTCTGGAACACTCAGACCACTTCGTAAGCCCTCGGCAACCTGGATGTTGTTTCTTGATACATTCTCCTGCCTGAATCACCAGCTTTTTCCACCCCCTCTTCTCCTCCTGTGTTGGGCAATGACCCACTTAGATACACGCCAAACCACAAATAATTACCAAGATCCTTGTTTTATATCTGACCACTTCCTCCCTCCCCTCCCAGCCTGGCCAGTTTGGGATGATTCTCCCCTCTTCCCAGGCACGGCTGGTAATAGTAAAATAAGGGTTCTCTGAAGTTCATCATCTCTCTGGTGAGACCCAGATACAGGACAGGACTAGTCTGCCCAGATGTTTTGGCATCTTCATCACTGAAATGAATTAGCAACAGTTATCTCTCTGCACATCACTTCCTAGAGCAAACCCAGGGCTCATCCACAGCCTCTCAGGGCAGGAGAGGATTGGGAAGGCTGTGGAATGCCGATGAGACCGGGCAGCGTGGCAGGAACACCTCGGACGCAAACAGCCTTTGCTCAGGGTGCCAGCAGCCACCACTGCAACCCCTGTCAGGGCTGCCCGGCGTTGCAAAGTCTTGCCAACCCCACCGATGGTGAAACCGAGGTGTGAGAAAGGTCAAGTGACTCGCCCGAGGCAAAAAGGCAGACACTGGCAGAGCCGAGATTAACAGCCCTGCTCACCTGCCAGGCAACCCGGGCCGGGCTCGGTCCCCTTCGCACGGCATCGCTCATTAGCATCCCCTCCAAAGAGCAGGTAAAGCTCCCGGAGCGGGAGCAGCAGCCCCTGGAGCTGGGAAAAGCCACTCCCAGGAGCTGCCTCTGCGCCACGGGGAAACTATTTAGGGTGGAGAAGTTCGGGGAGGGCTCCCAGAGGCTGGAGGTGTCCGGTCTGTTATACTGCAGGTGGGGCCAGTTCCAGTCGCATTCTTGGCTTTACTTTTTCTTCTTTTTTTCTGGGAAAAATCTAAATGATCCAGAGATGAACCACGCCAGGCCTCGCTATGCCATCGAACGCCCTGCCTACTCCGTCAGCCTCTTTGATGAAGAGTTTGAGAAGAAAACCAGAACTTACCCTCTTGGGGAAAAACTGAGAAACCTCTTCAGGTAACGCAAAATGCTAAAGCTGATGTAAATGTAAACCTGATTCAGTCTGGAACTTGGGTATAATTCAGACCTGGGGATATCAGTCCCTTTTTTATCCTGGGAAACCTTCTCCGTGGTCTTCAGGGTTTTGATGGATGAAAGGCATGGGAGAAATGCGGATTGTACTGAGACAAGTGAAACTGGTGACTCTTTTCACTGTTGGGTTGGAAGGCAAATCAGCAAAATGGTTTGCACTAAGTGCATTTGGGATTTAGGGTTCTGTTTCCCAATTTTTTTTAAATGGTGAAAAAAGTACAACTGGTGATGTAGGTGTTGGTGTTTGGATTGTTTCAAAAAAGTGGGATTTTTTTTAAGCTTTTCAGATGTGATTTCCTTTTATCAGCTTTCTGATTAGAACAATTGGCACCTTAAAGAAATATTTATAATCATGCTGATACCATTCTTGGAAATCTATCTCCATTCCATGGAAAAAAGGAAGGCAGAAATACAGGAAAGAGAGAACATGCATGTTAGCAAGCAGAAATGTGAGATGTTGCATGTGTCAACCCAGAAACAACCTTCTTCTTTCAGACACACTTAGGGGCTTTTTTTGACCAAAAACCTAAAAAAGTTCACCTTTGGCTCCGTGCAACTGTCCATGAATCTCTGAGCTGTGTTTCCTCCCCACAGCTCACCTGTCTGAAGGGGACAGGATATTGGGGAGGTAAATCCTTCATTCTTTGCAGGTTTCAGCTGTGGCAACATTGGGGACCTCCCACCATGTCAGGAAGGTCCCCACAATAATCCTCCATGGCATGTTCAGCTAATTAACCACAAGAGCCTTGTACTTTTAATGAAGGGTAGTGCCCCAAACTCTGGGCTCAGAATTTGGTGGGGGAGAAAGGCTGAGACATTGCTGGGAAGATCTTCTTCACTCGCTTCCCAGCTCATTTGCTTCCTTCCTTCTTTACTTACTTGCTTTTATTTTTTATATCTCCTCTAGATGTTCAGCTACAAGATTTAAACTCACCCTCTTCCGCCTGTTCCCAATACTTGTGTGGTTTCCCAAGTATAAAATTAAGGACTATATTTTGCCTGATGTGCTCGGTGGGCTCAGTGCAGGGACAATTCAAGTGCCACAAGGTAAGAAAAAACGACTTTCTGGGTCTCCAAAACAGGATAATGGTTTGCCAGTTCAGGGTCTGCAGATGATGCTGATCCCCAGTTTGAGGGTTACCTGTCGTTCCTGCTGACTTGTATGAACCCAAGCTTTGCCTCCAACCTGCTTGTCCCTGTATTTCTTTACAGTGCCCATTTCCCTTGTGTTTTCCAGGGATGGCCTTTGCTCTCCTGGCCAATCTCCCTCCTGTCAATGGACTCTACTCCTCCTTCTTCCCCTTGGTAACTTACTTCTTCCTCGGGGGGATCCATCAGATGGTCCCAGGTAAGAGTCTGCACAAAGCAGTTAAATACTGGATGGGAACACTTGGTGTGTCCCAGGATGGGGATGTTTGGTCTGTCAGGGGTTTGTGTGATCTCTGATTCTGGCTGCACTGCAGGATCTCACCCCGTTGAGCCACGGCCACATCCCACTGTGGGGCTGGTGATAGGCTGGGTGACTCGGTCGGCACAGCCCAACCTGCCCAGGTGCCTTCCAGGACAGAATGCTCTCTAGAGAAATGTCCTGACCTCACTGTGCTGTGCTGCAGGTACCTTTGCTGTCATCAGCATTATTGTTGGCAACATCTGCAATGAGTTGGCTCCAGAGTCAGACTTCCAGTACTTCAACCACACTACCAACGAGACCAGTGTGAACACCACAGCTCTGGAGGCTGCCAGGCTGGAGATCTCTGCCACCTTAGCCTGCCTGACTGCCATCATACAAGTAAGGACTCGGTGCCTCTGCTGTGTCCTCTCACCCACAGGGAATCAGCCAAGCTCTGCCTGGAGCAGAGATGGGGGCAGCAGATGCTGGAAGAGGTCCCACTTCTAGGTGGATGACGCCTCAAAAGAAAGGTTTGGGGGGGATTCCACTCCCACATTGATCTTGGTGAGAAATCCTCCAAGGATGAGGCCAGCCCCTGCATCCCTGGTGTCCCCATCCCTGCTCTGGGACAGCCTGTCCAGGCCACCCTGTGCTGTGGCTGTGTGGGAAGGATGTGTGTGCTCTCCCAGTGGAGCAGCCCATCCAACCTGGGTACGTTCAGCTCTGTGCCTTTTTGGCTGTCCCAGTTCTAACAACTCCTCGTCTGTCCCTCCCTAGCTGTGCCTGGGATTCATGCAGTTTGGCTTTGTTGCCATCTACCTCTCCGAGTCCTTCATCAGGGGTTTCATGACGGCAGCAGGGCTGCAGATCCTCATCTCCGTGCTCAAGTACGTCTTCGGCTTGACAGTCCCATCTTACACCGGGCCCTTAGCTATCGTCTATGTAAGTGGGTGCTCTGGGCAGGGGCTTCTGCCACACCACTGACACCCCTGGGAGGGAAAGGGGGCTTGGGGAGAAGGAGAGGGTGGAGGGAAGGGGAATACAGCAGCCCAGCACACCCAGGGTGATGCCACTCTATTTCCTACACAGCATTATCTGAGCCCCTGTCTGCGAGTTTGTAGTGGGAAATGATGAAATGGGATTGGGATTTGGGGAGAATACGAACTGTGTTGCTTTACATTTGCAATTGTTAGCAGAAGAAACTTTTCCTGTGAGCATGTTTGCCCATTCCTGGGATTTCCTGTATCTTCCATGGATGGATCCTCCAGCGATGCAGCCAGAACTGTATTTAACCACCTGCACAGGGCAGGGCTGGTGGCTGATGCCTCAGCAGAGGGTTTCTAGTACTCATCACATCTCAGGGTGTTTGCAATGATTGTGGTAACAAGTCCTCTCTGTTGTGCTGTCCACATTTTCTGGAGTCTTTGGTTCCCTGTGACACCTTCTCCTTTTCTCTCCCCTTTAGACATTCATTGACATTTGTAAAGGTCTGCCCAAAACCAACCTGGCCTCCCTGGTCTATGCCTTGGTCAGTGCTGTGCTCCTGATCATTGTCAAGGAGCTCAACCTAAAGTACATGAAAAAGATCCGGATGCCCATCCCCATGGAGATCATCATCGTAAGTGACACCTGTAAGTGACACCCGGCCCTGCCCTCACCTTACAGTCCTGGGACACTGCTGGCCCATTGTGTAGAGTGAATATGATGTCACCCCCAGATGGTTTGGGGTCAGGAACTGGGTCATCCTCATGGAGGACACCTCTAATGCCCAGCCCAGCCCTGTTATGCAGTACCTGCATCCTGGTGATGCTGAGGATGAGGAACATAATTCCTGCTGGGACTGTTCTCTCCTTTCCTAGCCCTAAGTTGGTGCTGGTTTTGTTCTGTCAGCACTGGAAACACGGCAAGATTAGTGCTCTAAGCCAGCTCAACTCTTCCTGCTTACTCTTTATTCTCTGTCCTTTCCGGTAATAGTTGCAACTGCAATCTCTGGCAGCTTTAACATGCCTGAGAAGTATGGCATGCCAATAGTCGGGAAGATCAGCATGGGGTAAGTGCATATGCAGCTCTGACTCATCTTCCAGACAATTTTCCTTCCTCCTCCTCCTCCTGCAACCTGGAAAACACCTCACTCTTCCCTGCTGTATGACAGTCCCCTTCCAGGACTGTCAGACAGCACTGCTGTGCCCTGTTACACAACCACCACCATCCACTCAAGCCATGCCCAGTGCAGACATGGATTATGTCATTCCAGCTCCTCACCCACCTCACCAGCCCCCAGACACTTGTGTCACCACCGCCTCTCACCTCTGCTCTGAGTGCAGGTTCCCAGAGCCCACCCTGCCCCTGGTGAACAAGTGGAAGGACATGATCAGCACGGCTTTCTCACTCGCCATCGTGAGCTACGTGATCAACCTGGCCATGGGCAGGACACTGGCAGCCAAGCACGGCTACGACGTGGACCCCAACCAGGTAAGGCTCGGGTGGGAGGTGCAGGCAGGGGCTGCTGCCCTCGCTCTCAGGCGTGAAAGGAAAACCTCACGGCGTGAAGGGGAAGCGTTCAAACGTGCTCTGCTCCCAGCAGACGTGCTGCTCTCCCATGCAGGCAGGCTCAGGTGGCAGGGTGCCATGTGAGGGTCGAAAGGACAAGGCAGACACAACTCCCATGGGCTGCAGGGAGCCTGCAAAAGGGGAGCTTGGGGTTGAACTCCCTGCCTTGCTGTCCCTCCACACCTGAGGCTCCTGCTGGCACAGACCTTTTGGCAGGTTGTTGAAGCACAACGAGGCACATGTATTTCCCAGTGAGCAGAGAAAGACCTGGATTCCTGGTGTGTCACCTAGATACTGTGGGAGGCAGGACATTAAATAATCCTCTTTTGTCATCACTGGCACAGTGGCAGCTTTCAATAACAGCCACACATACCACATGGAGCCCTGCCCTTAGTGTGTCAACAGATGACAACGTGTTTATGTGGAATTGTGCTTCCAGGTTTCCCTGCTGTATCAAAGCCCATCCCAGCTCTTACTGAAAGGAAAGAGACTGGGAAACACTGTGGGAAACCCAGGGCCCATCCCTGGCCACATGAACCCCACACTCAGGCACCTGCTCTCCTGCCTGGCTGCTCACATTTGCTGGCAGGATGGGCAGCTGTGCTTTCTGATGACCATGTTCCACATCTCCACAGGAAATGCTGGCCCTGGGCTGTAGCAACTTCTTTGGATCCTTCTTCAAAATCCACGTGATCTGCTGTGCTCTCTCTGTCACTCTCGCCGTGGATGGGGCAGGAGGGAAATCCCAAGTTAGTACCTTCTCCTCCTCATCCTCTCTTCCCTGTGTGACCCTCCTTGAGCACAAACCCCTGAGCTACCACATGCTGTCAGCCTGATGTGGCTGTGCAGGTCTGGAGAAGCTTCATGCTCAAATGATTCACGTTGCTGTTGTTAAATCAGAAATTCCTCCCTCCCCAACCCCATTTTGTCCCCTGGGTTGTTCTTTGGATTGATCACAGACATAGAGCTGTCAATCTGCATTCCCAGTCTGGCTCTCAGAGCTAGCAGTGAGGGAAGTTTGGGGTTATCTGTGAGATCTGCAAAATCCTGCCTGTTTTGAGAGGCAATCATCTGCTCACATAAAACACTGCAGTGACCAGTTTGCCCTTGGCTGCAGCAGCAGGAGGGGAAAGACCCCGGGGGAGTTTAGAAAGACCCTGACATTTGCTGAAGTGATTTCTTTCCTTTTTGCAGGTGGCAAGTTTCTTTGTGGCCTTGGTGGTTATGGTGACCATGTTGTCTCTGGGAATCTACCTGGAACCTCTTCCAAAGGTAACACAACCATCTGTGCAACACGAGCTCTACGCACCCAGGTGAAGGCACAGTCTGGCTCCACAAAAACCCTGATGTCAAGTGCTGCAAGGGAGGGTTTGTTCCTGGCCTGGAGACTTGTCTGCACTGTCTCTGGAAGCAAGAATCCTAGAATCCTACAATAGTTTGAGTTGGAAGGGAACTTAAAGCTCATTCCACCACTCTGACATGAGCAGGGACACCTTCCATTATCTCAGGTTGCTCCAACCTGGCCTTGGACACTTCCAGGGATGGGGCAGCCACAGCCTCTCTGGGCAAATATAGGTCTAAATAATAGTCTAAATTATGATCAGAGAATAGTCTAAATTACTCTGCTTAGATTCAAGCAAGATCTTTGTGAGCATCACCCTTCTCTGTTCCCTTGTGGGATCAGGACCAAGGAAGGCAGATGAGCAGAAAGCATCTGCTGCCAAACGTGGCACATCCACACCCTGACTCACAGCATCCCCTCTTCTCCACAGTCTGTCCTGGGAGCCCTCATTGCAGTGAACCTGAAAAACTCCCTCAAGCAGCTGGTTGATCCCTTCTACCTGTGGAAGAAGAGCAAGCTGGACTGTGTGAGTGCCTGGGGTGGTGGGAGGCATCACCTGCCTCACCCAGCAGCTCAGCCCAGGGCTGTGTGGGGCTGGGGCAGGGCAAGCGGGTCAGACCCCAGCAGTTTTTGGGGGGCATTTGGGGGTATAAATCCCCAGCAGGAGGTGGGTTTCACTCTTTTGGTGCAGTGGTGTTTTCAACCACTTGCCAATGAGTCCTTGAGCCTGTCCTGCCCAGCTGAGCACCCTCGTGCTCAGAGCACATATCAGAGAGGCCCGAACTATTACCTGCTGTGTTTAAATGCCAATCAACTGCAGGAGCCTGTTTGCCCAGAACTAGCCAAACCGGCCCTGCTCAATATCTGGGAGTCATGACTTAAAAACTCACACAATAGCCCTCCAGGGTGAGGAGAGCCCTTCACAGTGATAAGGACTCCAGGCACTGGTTGATGTATAAACCCAGGCAGGGGGTGCGGGGGAGTGAGAACGGAATTTGGAAATGTCTGACATAAAAAGACAGTGTTTGAACAGGACTCCCACGGCTGAGTGGTGTGTGTGGACACTGAGCCAATATCCTGTCAGGTCCCAACAAACCACCTTATCAGAGAAATCAGGAGTCCAAAGGGGCTGACCCGAGCCATTAACAGCTCTCCCAAAATTACTGTTCAAACAGCTGGAGAAGGGATGGGTTGGCAGTTTGAGCACATCCCTGAGTGGGTTCTGCTGATGCTGGTGGGTAGGATGGGAGGTCTGTCAGCTCTGGCAGTTCATGTGAGGGCAGTGAAGTTACTGCCCTTCATCAGAGTTCGTAGAGAGGAGCACAGACCCATTCCAGAGATCTTCAGAGATCCCAGCCCAAATCCTGGGCAGACACTGAGTGGACTTAGTGGAGATGCTTGGTGTTGCCTGGAGACTGGTACAGGGAGTGTGGGGACCAGGCAGATGCCAATGGAGTGAACGGGATTCCCTTGACCTTAATCTCCTTGGAATTTGAACTAGATTCAGTATCCTGTCCCAAAATGGAGAACACTCTTCCTGGGTGTTGTCAGACCATGGGTGTTCATCACCTTAAGGCTGGTTGTGTTTCAGGACAACTAACTCCACAGATACAGCCCAGCACAAAGCCTGGATTTAGGAAGCCCTTCCTTCCCATTTATACACTAAATTCATATAAATTAAAATGCTGAAGTCATCAAAATGACCCTGATTTGTCAAAGTTAGGTTTTATTAACCTTGAAGATGGGATTAAAATAACCTGATAATGATTTTCAGAGGGCACATTTATATGCTATGGCAGGACTAATTTCATATGGAGAAGCTCCCTCAAGCACTAACATACAAAAATGATGAATGCCAGAGCTCTGAGCTGGAGGTGGAGCAGGTTTTGCTGTGTTCTGTTATACTTGGCCATCAAATCTGCTCTGTGTCCAGGCCATTTATAGCAGGTGCTCAGGAAGTTTTCAGAGAGATGCTCATTCCTTCTGAAATGCTCTGACTGACAGCAGGCACTTCTTGGGGCTGGGAGCAGCCACAGAGCAGCAGATGGTGGGACCTGCAGGAGCCTTTCTTGGAATGATACTTTTGGGATGGAATGAGTGGTGTGTTTGTGCAGCCATGAAGAAAAGCACTGGCTGCTTTTATGCCTGAAAAACTGGGTCTCCTGGCAAACTTCCCAGCAAGGATGTCTCACACGAAAGCACACAAAAAACTGTACCATTGGAACAGCTGGAGAATCCAGATCTTGGTGTGTTGATGCTGAGCCGTGTGGTTTGGGGAGTCCAGGGTATGAGCACAGAGCCTTCTCCACCCATCCCTGTGCCCGTGGTAGAGTAAAATGACCTGCCATGCTCTTCTCTTCCTGCAGCTGGTGTGGCTGGTGAGCTTCCTCTCTGCTTTCTTCCTGAGCCTTCCCTACGGAGTCGCGGTGGGCGTGGGATTCTCCGTGCTGGTTGTGGTTTTCCATACCCAATTGTGAGTACCAGTGCAGCCACCAGAGCCACAAGAGACACCAAACCTCCCAGGGGCAGAAAAAAGGATTTTATAAGCGACCTCTGGCCCGTGTCTCGAAGGAACGAGTGGCAGGAGCCCGGGGGAGTGCAGGTGTCCTCCCTGGAATGTGCAAACAGGAATGGCAGGCGCTAATTTACTGCCTGCATTCCCGCTCCCGTGCACATCCCAAGGCAAGGGGAAGTCTGAAGGTATTTACTTCACCCTGCACAGTTCCCAGCAGAAAGTCCTGCTCATAAAAAGAGCGAGCCCTGTGTATGTGCAGAGACTTTGGCGTGAAAGGTTTCACACCATTTTTAATCCATCAAAGCCCCTTGATTAACATTTCCCAGTCTGGGATCTCAAACTGCTGACTTTTTTGTTGTGCAGACTCTGCAGGGATGAAATATAAGTATTTTCATAAAGCAAGTTTTCAAATCCTGGTATGGAATGTGAAGCAAAGCAGTTTCCCTCCCCTGCAACATTTACTCTAATGCAAATCCCCTCTTTTCTGCAGCCGGAACGGCTCTGCCTTGGGCCAGGTGACTTCCACTGACATCTACAAGAACCCTAAAACCTATAACAAGGTAAGGTGAAGCTAAAGCATTGTGAGAGAAAGTGCTGTTCTTTGCCCCTGGTGCCCAGACCTGTCTGAGCTGTTGTCTCTATTACAGGTACATGAAGTTAATGGGATTAAAATTGTGACCTACTGCTCACCGCTGTATTTTGCCAACTCAGAGATATTCCGGGAGAAGATTATAGCCAAGGTGAGCAGTACTCAAATAAATTCCTGCCCACAGCCAATCCCAAACAGCCCTTGCTCTCTCCTGTGTTGCTACATGGAGATAATTAAGCCATGGATGACCATGAAAGACAGTCACATCTCTGTTCTTCCATTCTCATCTCCCTGATCTTCAAGACTGTTTGTAGAGCTCGTTGTAGAGGTTATGTCTGAATCCTGGCAGGTATCCTACTCCAAGCTGCCAAAACAGGGGCATCCTGCTCCTGCAAGGTCCCCTGAGTCACTGAAGATGTTTGGTTTCCATCAGGATTATCTCAATCTGGTGTACAGTTGGTGCCTGGGAAACAACAGGGAAGAAACACAAAAACCTGACTATGGGGCTGAACAGACTTTTCAGAGAACTCTCTCTTTCCCACAGACTGGGGTGGATCCTGGGAAAGTGTACTTGGCCAGGAAGAAGTATCTGAAACGGCAGGAGAAGGGGACAGCACCACCACCACCAAAGCTCCCGAAATTCTTACTGAAGCAGAACAAGGTAACTCAGGTTGGGTCCCTCTGTGGATGGATAAGTCCCCATCAAACAGCTCCTCCTAACACAGGCTTTTCTGCACTGTCTCCCTGGCCACATTCAACACCTCTCACCTTCTTTCCTTCCCACCAACATCTCCATTCTTCCCAACAGCCAAAAACTTAAGATGCAGGAGAACTGGGAATGGCTGAGAAAGATGTAGAGATGGCTAGAATGGAAACATGGTGAACAATTTGGGAGAAACCAGGCTCGCCCTCTTTGTCTGGGGACACACCTATGTCACCATTTCAGTTCCAAAGTGCCCTTTTGAAGCCCCAGCTACATTTGGTTTGCAATGCTGAGCACTTTTGAACCATGTTCCATGAACATGAATCATGCAAAAATTAATCTAACAAACCCCAGCCCCAAGGGACACTCAGTCTAGCACCAGGCTGGACTTAGTCCAGATTAAACCACTTCATGCCAGTGGATGAAGGTGCATTAATCTGTCAGGATCTCTGCTTGTACTGAGAGTTGTGCCCTGCCCTGACTCTGCATTTCTGCTTTGCTGTAGACCTTGTCTTTGCAAGAGCTCCAGAAGGACTTTGAAAGCACCTCTCCAACAGACACCAACAACAACCAGACAAGTGCTAACGGTGCCAGCATCTCCTACGTCACATTCCATCCACCTGCCCACGGTGCTGGGCCAGGGAACAGCTCCAGGGAGCTGGGCAGCACCACAGCTCTGCAGGGCAGCACCTTCAGTGTCATGTCCAGGGCAGATGTCGACCCTGTGCTGACAGCACCACCCTACATCAGCTTTCACACCATCATTCTGGACATGAGTGGAGTGTGTTTTGTTGACCTCATGGGCACAAAAGCACTGGGCAAGGTTAGTTCTGTTCTACAAGCACAGCCAAGCAACAGGTACCTTCTACTTGGGCATGTCTGATAAAGATGTTTGCCTGCCTCAATAGGAGGTTTGTGTGGCTTTTCTCTGTCAGAATCTCCAGGATGTGTAAAGCCCTGATAGAAGACTTTATGTATGAACCCAGAGTTGGAGCAGCTGTCCTATTAATCCTTTCTCTCCCCTCTCATCCCTTCTAGTTGTGTTCCAGTTATCAGAAGATCGGGGTTAAAGTGTTCTTGGCAAACGTGCATGGTAAGAATCCACAAAGAACACATTTCCATGTGATCTTCCCCCATTTCTGAGCTCCTGACAGACTGGAGATCTTTTTGTGTTCTTTATACAAACTGTGTGAGCTGTCAGTCTTTTATTGAGCCAAACCAGAACAGACAAAAGAAGAAAACAGGAGAAAGGAAAAAGAAACACTGTGTGTGAAGTCAATCCTTTCATTTGGGAAGTGATATGGTTGGAACATCTCCACGTTTAAGATGTAGAAAAATAGATCCCATCACTCATTTCTGCAGCAAACCTGCTTCTTCCCTATGCAGCCCAGCCTTGCCTTAGCCCAGAGGCCACTGCCAGCCACACACACCTTGAAAGGCTCCTCCTTTGCTTCCCTCCTCATTCACATGCCTTTCCTTTCCCCAGCCCAGGTGTACAATGACATCAGCACAGGTGGAGTCTTTGAGGAAGGGGGCCTGGACAGAAGTCACATCTTCCTGACCATCCACGATGCTGTTTTGTTTGCACTGGCAAATATCAAAGAAGTTGCCCACCCCCCCATCCTGGAAGAGGTAACTTTGCTCCCCAGACTTTCCCAGCTCACAGGACTGCATTTATTAGGTTTACACACTGTGTCAGCACAAAGGAAGAATAACAAATTGCTGCTGCACCTAATAAAGCTTTTGCTTATCTCAAGTGGTAAAAGTATAAATCCAGTAAAATATTTCATGCCCTAGTTGTCATGTACAGGCCAAGCACCTACTTATTGAAGGGATTTCCATGGGAATTCAGAAGTGTAACTGTCCTATGGCTGAGAGATCAGTGTTGTCCCAACCTGGAGAAGCCAGAAGAGCTCTTCCAGCACTATTCCCTCAGTTTGGTGCTGGGTGGAACAGGCAGGTGCCCACAAAGGCAGAATTTGGCCCTCAGAAAGGAAGGTGAAGCAGATTCACCTGTCCTGGAAGAGTCTCAGCATCCATGAATGCTCCCTTGGTGGGAAGAGAAAAGGCAGGAATGTGACACACGCTGACATCACAGCAGCAGCCAGGCTCTTTCCTCAAAGAGGGGTTGGTTTATTGTGGGGCAATTTAGTTGGAATCAGGGCAGTGGGAGCCAACTATCTCACAACAACCAGTTAAGGTATCTCATATCTGAGCAGGGTGATATGTAAATGCCAGCTCAGTAGCAGGAGATAAAAAACTAGAACAGGATTTCTTCTGTTCCCCTTCTCTTGGGCACGTGGGGTGTTTTAAGCCTGGGTTAGTCATTATTTTCATTCCTTTTGACCTGCACTCTGCTGATTTGTGGATTTGATTCTTTCCTGCACAGACACCGAACCAGACAGAACTCTCCATCTATGACGAGTCTGTGGATGAAAGCACTGCAGAGTTCAAGAACCTGGAGGAGGTGAGTTCCAGGGTCAGGGATCACTGCAGCCATGGCTGTAAGGTGGAAATCAGAAGTCATGGTTGAGACTGATCAGATGGGGGCTCCTCTGTGCCATTGCCAGGCAAACTGCAACTGCCATGCTTTGAAAAGTTAATTGCAAATAAAATTTTCTTTTATGCCAGCAGGCACCTGGATGAGGAGCAGTAGGTTACCCCACAGGGGAGTCCTTTAATCCACTCTGGGCCACCCATCTCAGGTTCACAGTCAGACCTGTGGTCTCCACACACTGGAGGGAACTTGGAGAACCAGGTTTAGCTCATGCCCAAAAAACGGGTCATTGGTCAAGTTTTTCAGCACAGACTTGATTAATGTGGAATTGACTTGCACCCACATTTGGGTCCCGGGACGAGATCTGCTCCAGTGTTGACCTTTCCCATGCTATCCATGCACAGCTGGGAGCAAAGGAACCTCCCACCACCAGCTTTCCCTCGTGGAGAAGGGCTGGGAAGGGCTGGAGTTTCTGGTGGTGTCTCTCTGTGTGAGTGAATGGGGCTGAGCTGTGCCATGGCACCAGCCCTAACCCTGAATGTCTTCTGTGCCCTTTAGGAGATGTTTGGCAGCATGTTCCACTCAGAGACCCAGACAGCTCTGTGAGCACAGGGAGCATCAGTGTGCAGGCAAACACTCCAGAACAGACTCCTCTCTCCCATCCCTGTGTGAGAACCTGGGGATACAAGAGGTTTGCAAAGCAAGAGGCCATCACACCTCTTGAACTGATAAATTCCTCCCTCCTTCCTGCTCTTACTTGTGCTGTTCAGAGCAATGGACTCTGGAAGGCGACAACAACCTATGGAAGCAGGAACTCAGGAAATGCCACCTCATGGATTACAGAGGAGAAGCAAGTTCGTTTGAAGGCAGGTGCCTTAACACAGGGGACAATTAGTCACTGGTGCCAAGTGCTCTCCTTTGTCTCACTCAATCTCACCCTTCTGCCCACATTGGCATTACCTAATTTTGGCATCCTGCTTCTTTCTGTTCTCCTCCCTCTTTTCCTGATGAAGTGAAATACAAGCAGACATTAAAAGCCTTTCATGGCTTTGATTCACAAACAAAAGCAGCTCTTGCAAAGGTGCAGCTTTGCCAGGTGATGCTGTTCTCTGATGTGCACTGACCTTTGGGGGGGTCTGTAAGTGCAGCCCCCCAAATTTCCCTGCCTGTCTGTAGCACCTCCTCTGCCTCTCCCGTGTCCCCTCTTCCATGACCCCCTGTTCCCCTCTCTCCATGACCCAGCATCCCAAAAACCAGTGCCTCCAACCAGTGCTGTATTTCTGATACCCCCAAACCCCTGGTACTGTCTCTCAGTAGGGCTAATTTCTGAATTATATATTTTTTCTCACTAACAGGATGAGCTTGTAATCAGAAATAGGAATTCCTTGTGTCCTGCCTGCCCAGTGGGTTGAGTACATGAACAAAAGACCCAGGGTGCAGCTCAAACCCCCTCTGAAGGTTTTTAGGGATCTTTCTAGTGACCAAACAACACTTCAGAGAAGGCTCTGAGACTGTGAATGGTAGGAAAGCATGAAAAGGAGTTGTGACTCTTCCCATTTTCTTGTTGACTGGAGCAACTAAGAGATTAAATCCAGAACATGGATGAGTGCTTTGGGGGAAGGTGTTTCTCCCAAACCATTTTGATCACAAGTAGCAAATTCAGGGACAGAGAAGGAAGCCCTTCCTGCACGTTTTTCATGATGCCATTGATCCAGAGCACTGAAATTCAAATCAGAGTGTATTTTGTGCCTGGGGAACAGCCCAAGTGACACCCTGTGCTGTGCAGGGCTTCTGGTGACAAGCTCTCAAAGAGTCACTTGTGCAGCAGGAGAACACTCTTGTCTAGAATGCGATATTCCCAAACCAATTCTCTACTATGTTTGATGATTTTCACTAAAATTCAGCACAGACTGATGCTGCCAGGACCATCTACCTCTCAGGCAACCTCTCCTGCCTCGCTGACCCACAGACAGACCACGGGGATCTTCATCATTCCCAGAAACCTGACAGACATTCTTTTATATCTGAGTGATGCAAATAACAACTGCCATTTTACTTTCCTTTTATGATGCTTTTTCCTCTTACCCAGTGCTGATGTTGTGACAGTAATGACAAGGTGACAATATGAAACCTGAAAAATCAAAGTGTAAGTCAAGGTTTAAAGGGACCCTTCCTTCTTCAGTGCATTTCAACCTCAAATATGGCTTTTATGAAAATAAGGCTATAAAAAAATAAGATAAATAGACATACTTGTACACCTTCTGTTACAATGAAAACAATTTTTTGTTTGCATTTCCAATCTCTCTACAAAATATTTCCAGCACTGGGATAAAATGCAAGAGTCACCAAGAAAAACTGAACATAAATGGAAGTAAATCCGGGCAGTCTGTTATCTTCCCATGAATGCAAAAAAATAAAGAGGGGCCTTAATAATGAAACTAAATTATATTTTAAAATGTTATTTTTATTTTATTACTCTAAGATATTAGACATATGAGCGAGCTTTAATGTACAGTTTTGAAGTACATAGACATTATTGAGCTGATTCACCAGCAGATTGCTGAAGGCTTTCTGGGAGGACAATGTGGGGCTTTCCTACAGCTTTTTTTAAAGAAAATGAAGCTTCATGAACCATCTTAGCTAGTCATCCATAACAGGGAACATCAGGATCCTGCCAGTTTGTTTTTATGTAACATCTCGTTGTCTTAAGTTACCAATTCTCTACCTCAGTTCCTGATTATGTGGTGCAGGAGAGAGTAATAAAACCAAAGGAGGGTGGTTTCCAAGAGGAAAAACCCACTAGCTAATTCCTTATTTGAAACTTAGACAGCAGTGATTTCTCCAGAACCACATCTAGCTTGTTCTACAAGGTAAAATCAAGAGATTAAGTCTCTTAATTTATCTTTGAGGGTGATTACTCATGGTTTTTTGTTACAGTCCAAGTCTTCCTTTGAAAAAAAAGCAACAAAGAGGTTGGTGCAGTGGAACAAGAAACTATCCTAATCAATCTTTCTGTATCTCTGAGGTAGCATCCCATTAAAAGAGGAAAATTCCAGTGTCCGGCTCTTCCTTCAGGATTCATTGCAGGAGGCTGATTTCAGGTCTGACAGGTCAAATGCAGGAAGCCTCAGAGCAACAGAGAGTGCATAAAACAGAGACTGTGTTTCCAGAAGTTCCTGCAAGTGTAAAGGATGGGATGTCAAGAGAGATGGTTCAGAAGCAGCAGTGACTGCTCTGCAATCTGATGATTTCCAAGCAGAAGGAAACCCTTCTGTAGCCATGGGTTAATTATGGCAATTAATCTCATATCAGCACTACTGGAGGCACAATGTGGCCAAACTCTTGATTTCCAAGTGCCTGGGCAGAGAATTAGGGAAGCTCAAATTCACGCTGGTGAAATATTTTAGCTTCCAGTGTCCCCTTATTGCTCTTAAGTGACAGTGATGTTGGTGTGAAACAGCTCTGAAACCTTCCTCGGTGAATGCATGATGTATAACCAGCTCAGAAATGTTTGTAATTTATTTAATTTAATATTGGTTTTGTTCTTTTTTGATAATAAAGAATGTATGAACAATCATCTGCTGCTTCTGCTGACTCAGGAGCCGGTTTTCCATGGCTTTTCCCATTTGGTATCTCACATCCTGGGACAGTTTATGCTGTGGAAGGATGGGATGAATCTTCACATTCAGTACAGGACAGCTGTAAAGAAGGGAAGAACAACTTTTCCATCATGCTGAGCCTTGGGGAGGTTATTCCCCACAGAAATTCCTTTTATCCACATCTTTTTGGGAGCAGCACCCCAAGCCCCAGCACTCTCAGCCTCCCAGCAAGTCCCAGGCACAGCCCAGGCCGGCGTGAGGGGACGTTCCCATGGTTGGTTGTTGGTGTGAGGTGTGGACACTGTCACAGCTCCTAAATATTCCAGATGAGAAACAGGCTGGGAGAGATGGGATTGTTGNGGCGGGCTCAGCCCGCCCGTCGCCCCATCCCATTGGCCGTCGCGCAGTCGGGGCGGGTGACGATTGGCTCAGGGCCGCGCCCATCAGCCCGGCGCCGCGGTCCGTGCAGGGATGGCGNACTTCTGGGATCTCAAGGGGGTACAAGGAATTCAGAGCGGGACTGTTCAACAGGAACAGGAATGACAGGACAAGAGGGATGGGGTCAGGCTGAAAGGGAGAAGGTTTAGGTGGGATATTGGGAAGAAATCCTTCCCTGTGAGGGTGGGGAGGCCCTGGCACAGGGTGCCCAGAGAAGCTGTGGCTGCCCCATCCCTGCAAGTGTCCAAGGCCGGGTTGGAGCAACCTGGGATNCGGGGCGCCGGCACCGCCGCCTTCAGCGCCGGCGAGCGGCGGGAGCTCAAGGAGGCGCTGCGAGGGGAGGGGGGCCGCGCAGTGTGTGCCCCCCTCGCCCCCCGACAGGGCTGGTGACCCTCCCTGAGGGCGGGATCCAGGGAACGGGTGGGACGGGTGTGGAGGCGGCCGATCCCCGGGTGCTTTCCCAGGGAGGAACCGAGTGTTGGCTCCCAGCAGGACCAGGGCGGTGTCTGTCACTCGGTGCTGGGCACTGGTGACCGCAGCTCGAGCGCTGTGTCCTGTTCGGGGCCCCTCGATCCAGGAGGGACATGGAGCGTGTCTGGAGAAGGGAATGGAGCTGGGAAGGGGCTGGGGCACCAGGAGCGGCTGAGGGAGCTGGGGGGGCTCAGCGTGGAGAAAAGGAGGCTCGGGGGACCTTCTTACTCTTTCCCAACTCCCTGACAGGAGGTGGGGTCGGGCTGTGCTTCCAGGGAATAAGGGAGAGGACAAGAGGGAACGGCCTCAGGCTGTGCCAGTGGAGGTTCAGGTTGGACATCAGGAGGAATTTCTCCATGGAAAGGGTGGTCAGGCTTTGGAAGGGGCTGCCCAGGGAGGTTTGGAGTGCCCATCCCTGGAGGTGTCCAAGGAAGGACTGGATGTCCCTCAGTGCTCTGGGCTGGGGGACAAGGTGGGGATCAGGCACAGCTTGGACTTGATGGTCTTGAAGTTCTTTCCCAACCTCAATGATTCTGGGATTCTGCTGGACCAACTCTCGCCCTGTGTTGATTTTCTCCACCATTTCCCACTCACACACACAGAAAGCACCAGACACCATGACAAGGTTTGTCAGACATCCCTTCGTCCTCTGGATAAGTCACTGTTGGGAATTTTTCCTTTTCTTGCTCACCACTGGCAGCTTGGCTGTGACCAGTTGTGTGTTTGTGCTGTCTGACACAGAAGACCTGGGGATTTGAGATCTCAGGAGGGCTGGCAGTGTGCAGGAAACCACAGTCTGGCACCAAGGGACAGCCCTGCACTGTTCAAGTAGGGGCTGGGTGTGTGGAAATCTCATACCTTGCTGGTTTGTAGGATTTATTGCCTAGCAAATCATGTTTACATACCTTTTATAATGGGAAAAATGGAGGGTCACAATAGATTTTTATGCTAATTGCTGAATCACAGACCTCAAAAGAATCTGTAACCTCACTTGACAGGATGCTCTTTGGAAATGTTCTGCAGGACAGTGAGTGGATGTTGGAGAGCAGCTGTGTATGAGCCTGTTTAAATGTCAGAGCAGACTAAAAGGACCCACAAAAAACCTGTCTGTTCATATATTTTAATAGTTGGAGCATTATGAGAGTGTAATAACACTCTTACCTTCACAATACAACTTCCTGTTGAGAGAGAACCTTGAACTGCCAACTGAGCTGCTTGTTCAGCTGCCAGAGGAGTTTATGGCTCTGAGGAATCAGATCTCCCAAACAAATTGCAGCTGCTCTTGGACAGTAGCATTTCTAACGATATCATTCAACACTTCAGGATGAAAAGTGGAGTGGAATTATCTAGAGAAATACCTTGGCTGAACTGTTAGGAAATCCTGGTGGCTGCTTGTGCACAGCTCAGCTGAAGCACATCAATCTTTTTTGATAGTGGCAGCTCGTGCTGTGCCATGAAATAATGTTTAAAAGCTGGAAAATATTCAGGAACAAAAATACACTTTTGAAATGCAATTCAAGTATTGTTTGATTTCAGTGCTGAATGGTTTCTGGTTTATGTTTCTTTGAAGGTGCCATTAAAATCCCAACTGTGTCCATATCTCCAGAGGACCTGAATACAACAGCCATGGCAGAATTTGGGAGTTACATTCAGAAAGGTACTAAACTTTGATTCTTAGCAATCTCTGCAGCTCGATTTCATTCTCATTAACAAATGAAAGAGAGCACATAAGGTTCTTGAATACAATGGAACAGGTTTTTACATTATTTTTCCTCAAGAAAGGCCTGTCAGAAAGGACATGCAATGAAATGTTCTGCAGCATTGTATTTTTGGGGTATCTGTGGCCAAAGCTTGAACAGAGGAAGTTTAAACAACTTTTTGCAATGGGGGTTTTTAGTCTTTAAGATAGTTAAATGCCATTAAAAAAAAAAGATGATGACTACTGCTGCTACAGACAATTTTTTGGCAGTCCCATCATTCCTCCAGCACTGGTGAACAAGAATTCCTGGTTTGTTTAGGCCAGTTTTAAATACAAAGTAAGATGGATTGGTGTAAGTCTTACTCCCAGTGCTCCCCCAAGGCTAAATAGGTGACGACTCTGTGGAATATACAATGATAACATTGCACATTACTGTTAATTTTTCTTTTACACGTGTTTTTAATTTTTTTCCTAACAGTCTTCCCGGCTGTATTTGCTTCAAAGTTCATCCAACATGAAATTGTTGGGAAATACAGCCACCTCTTTACTGTTCAGGGCTCTGCCCCTGAGCTGCTGCCCTATATGCTGCTTGCACACATGGATGTTGTGCCTGCTGCCCCCGAGGGCTGGGATTTCCCTCCTTTCTCAGCTGCAGAGCACGGAGGTTTCATCTATGGACGAGGAACGCTGGATAACAAAAACTCTGCCATAGTATGTACTCTGGGTAATGTCATTCCAGAAAGGGAAAAGCTTGGAAAGGGGATATTTAAACTGGAGAAATCTGTTCTCTTGAAATTCACCCTGTGGTGTCTCTTGCCCCTCGTTAAATTAGTTAGTGGGTGATAAATTCCTAAGCCCTGCAGTGTTCTCCTAGGTTTTCCTAGGGGTGGAGAGACCACGATGGAGAAAGCAGAGTTAAAGGTCTTGGAAGAATCAGAAGAACATATTCACAGATGCAGATGTGTTTGGTTAAAAGCTGTATTTAAATTTTATGGCGCAGGGTGCCCAGAGAAGCTGTGGCTGCCCCATCCCTAGGAGTGTCCAAGGCCAGGTTGGAGCAACCTGGGATAGTGGGAGGTGTCCCTGCCCATGGCAGGGGTGGCACTGGATGAGCTTTAAGGTCCCTCCAACCCAAACCATTCCATGATTCTGTGTCAAATGCTGTGTTTGAAATCAGGGATAGACCTTTTCCTTTTTCCCACGTGTCACATTCAAAGCCAAACTTGGCCCTTTGAAAAAGCTTGAGTTTCAAAATAACAATGTTTTTTAATGTTATAGACAAATAACCCTGTATCTTTTATCCAGTCTGTGGCAGAACAAAGAGCTGTCGTGCTAAATACATTTGGGAGGAATAAAGTACAGAAAAGATTGATCTGGGAAGGATTTCTAATTGGGAAAAGTTTGATGGAAAAATTAATAAGGAAAAATGGCCCTTTGTGATAATTACTTCCATGACAGCCCTGTATTTAAATTTTAAAAAAATATTGAGCAAACCAGGGATGTTGTGGCTGCTTCTGGTGGCATGGACCACACTCCTAGACAGTTTCAAGTTGTTTAATCATCAGTTTCAAAGCCTTGAAATTTAAAAGTTTGATTTGGTGCTTCATTCTACTGTGAACTGCACAAGGAACTCCACAAACAGACAAAAAAATCAGCAATTTCAGTGAAATGGGCACTGACAAGATGTAATTTTCTAGTGTGAAAAGTTAAGTAGTTTAAATTGAAACAACAAAGGGAGATGGAATAATATGGGAAATTGCAAAAGGTAGATTTGATTTCTCATTCTTCAGGTTAAGTTTCTTGTTTCTGTCATTTGGGATATATACAAAATATATATTAAAATTGAAATCATTAAATTCATTCAAATCACTGGATTTGGTAGCTCAAGTGGAAGCCAATCAGTGTGTGGGACAGGCAGTTTAAGGGAACAGTGAATTCCTTGGAACAGTGAATTCCTTGGATAATTATGACTCTCAAGCTTCCTGCACAGTTTGTCACTGACATCAGCAGCTACTCAGTATTTCATGTACATTCACTGACACTGTAGCTCTGTCAGAGCATTATTGATCCCAAACATTGCAGTGTGTTTTCCAGGGAATGGGAACATCCTCAGCAGGAGCTGTAGAAATCCAAGCTCAGCTGTGCACAGGACAAAAATCTCCTTAAGGGCTGTGAAAGCATCACATTTCTCTCACATCACACTGCATTCTTTTGCATTTATCCTCCTTATTAACACACCAGGAGGGTACACCACGTTCTGCTGTTCCTGCAGGGTATTCTGCAAGCTCTGGAATTTTTGCTGAGAAGAAATTACAGACCCCACCGATCTTTCTATGTTGGTATTGGACACGATGAAGAGGTATTTTCTTTCATTTCACTGAAATAACAACTTGTTTGCACTGTTCATGTAGGTAACAAGGCTGAATTTTTAAACCTTGTTTAGCTGGAAGGTCTTTCCTGTTTTTCTTGGTTCTGTGGGTAGATCCTGTGTCAGGCACGAGGTCACAGTTATACATTGATTGTTTGGCTTTAAATGACATTGACAAAGGGTTTGGTGTGATGAGCAAAGAGAAAAGAACACAGGAGGGTGGTAATTCACGTTCTTTTCCTGCAGAGAAGGTGCAGCAGGAGTCACATTTTGGAGTGCATGAAAAGCTGGGTTAAGATTGATGTGAATGTTCCAATTGATCAGGAAAAACTAACAAAAATGTTGTATTTTTGTTGTGGGGAATACCCTCTAGTAAATGATACAGAAAGACAGATGAGGTGGGTTTGGTTTTGCATTTTCACAATATAAAGACAAAGAATAGTTAGAATATGTCTAAAATTGCTAATCTGTGGAGCTCAAAGCTCTGAGGTATCCTTTGTCTAAGAACCAGTAGAAAATAAATCAGCATTGATTGACTGGTGAGTGAGAGCACTCCCCAGTGTGGATATAAATCCATCTCCTTCCAGGCCATTAACAATCTCCAATGAGTTTTGCTGGGAGAATATTTTATTAAGAAGTTGCTCTAGAGCTGTTCCCCAGAGGATTTCCAGCATTCCTTACATTGCAGCACTGGTGCTGCCAACAGCAAGGTGTGTTCCAGGATTCCTCCCCATGCTGTGCCTTGATCCAATGTTCCTCCTGGATTCTCCCAGGTGTCTGGTCGGAAAGGAGCCATGAAAATTGCAGCTCTGCTGGAAGCCAGAGGAGTGAAACTCTCCTTTTTGCTGGATGAGGGAAGTGCAGTCCTGGATGGGATCATTGCAGGAGTGAAGAAGCCAGTGGCTCTGTAAGGAGAACACAAGTGCTCATGCTGCAAGTGATTCATTTCCAATAATTAATTAGTGATAAATGACCTTGCTAATGTCACTACAGGGTGTTTTCCAGGCCTTGGTGTTGCTAAAGCTGCAGCAGTGGCACAAAGTGCAAGCCAAGGACCTTCAGCCCTTGCTTGCTGTCCATCACAGCTGTGCTGACAGAAGCAGAATGTCCCACTTAGCCTGTGCAAGCATTTTAATTTTGTGCTGCAGAGAAGCCAAGACATCAGCCCTCTAGACATTTAAATATTGTGCTTCATCACTGGTTTTTATAATATCAAAATCATGCAGAGTAGTTATTTTATCTGTAGTCTGTGCATGTGTGTTTGGAGTTGCATGAAACATTTGTTTGTTTATTGATTGATTGATTTATCACTGACCAGAATTGCTGTCACAGAAAAGGGTTCAATGACACTGAACTTCACAGTGGAGAAAGAGCCAGGACATTCCTCCTTTCCTCCTAAGGAGACAAGTATTGGCATTCTTGCAGCAGCCATGTCCAGGTGAGAGTTTCCCTGTGATCCAACATCAAAGACAGTCGAGGAGACTCCTGAGCCACTGATATGTGGCTTTTTTAATATTTGCATTTAGGGTCTTTTTCAAATTCCTGTTAATATATTTGAAATTACAGTTTGTAGCTCACTTTGAAGGGCAGAAATGCAATTCCCAGCAAAGGGACAATTGCCAGGTGTCTGCAGAGTCTTTTCACTTCAGCTGTTCCAGTGTCAGTTGACTCTTCAAAAGCAAGACAAGTGCTGTCTTCCCTAATTTACACTGTAGCAATAGAGATTCCTTTTATGGGATTGCAGGATTTCTCTGGAATTTATTCTTGCACATACCTGCAACCTCAGCTGGTAATTCTCTAAGCCAATAAACATGGTGTAGAGTCAAAATGTGACTGCATAAATCACCTCTTTGTGTGTCTGTGTAGATATTCAAATTGCCTAATAAATACATATTTTAGGAAAACTTAGTATGTCCAGACGTGGTGGAATTTGGTGTGATATTTTTCTAGTTTTCCATGTGTTTATGGGAGTCAGGCTTTGGGATTTCTTCAGCTGTTTTTCAAAGAAGCTCTTTGCATGTCACTGGAATGCCCAGAAATCTATAGATGCAGATTCACTCACCATGAGAAGAAAGTGTGATTTCATCTCAAATACATGGATACAATTCAGAAATCAAATTCCTGTCAACCTTCTGGAGCAATCAGAGATTCTTTTTTTTAAATTCCAAATGTTGTTTGCTTTGTAGACTGGAGCAGAATCCCTTGCCCAACCTCTTTGGCCGTGGGCCAGAGCTCATGACTATGGAGCACCTTGCAGCAGAGGTGAGGAAAGAAGCTTGATTTCATTCCCACATTTTCATATTAATAAGTGAAGAGTAACCCAGCTTATGAACTGAGAGCACAGTTAGGTAGGTCCTGGAAAGGAGGAGACTTAAACTGGCCTTTTTCCCACATAATTGTTCCTGCTGGAATTGTTTCAGCTGTAGCCAAGTGACTCCACTGTGCTCTTGAAAATTAGAAACTTTCTGATTTGTGGTTTTTTTCTTCCTCTTAGTTCAGGTTTCCTCTCAATCTCATCATGAGTAATCTCTGGCTGTTTTCACCCATTGTCAGCAGGTAAGAAAATAGATCCTTGATCAACACCCCCAGCCTCTCACCCTTAAAAGATGAAACCATTTCTGGCCTTCCCAGAAAACTATCATTTTATAGTTCAGACAATTCAATGGTTTACTGTTAATAACCACTTTGCTAATTGAATAAACCATCATTCAGCTTATTGCCTGTGGAATTGTGTTGCTTATGTTTTAGAAATATTCAACTTTGAAAATTTTTGTTTGTTTCTTTCTTTTTTTTGCAAGAGTTCTTTCCTGGAAACCTTCCACCAATGCCTTGATTCGAACAACGACTGCAGTCACCATGTTCAATGCAGGAATCAAGGTAGTTTCACATGGATATGATGAGACAATTAGGACATTTGATTTCCACCTATTTATATCCATTTATAAGATCAGGACAGACCCTGTGTGGTGTCAACACCAATCTCATTCTTACTTTAGATGTGACTTGGATTTGGCTACAATGGAAAATCACTTCCTTTTGGAAGTACCTGATCTCTGCCAACCATGTTAAGATTGTTAATGTTTTAGGACAGACAAGGAGTGTTTTCTGTGTCATCCTACAAAGTATCAGTGACACTGTTTGAAACTGTTCCCTGGCCCAGGTGGAGTCCTGTATTTGTAGCACAGGTCTGGTGTTTGCCCTGAGTGGGGTTAGTGTGCACCTTGGACTGAGAGATAACAGCTTCTGGCTGATACAGCCAGGTCTTGCCCTGGTAAGTGTCCAAAACTGCTGTAGCCCTGGAAAATAAACAGGCTGTTTGGTGTGTCCCTGAAAAAAATCTGTTACTGAAAAGCTCACTGGGCAAGAAAACAAGATGCAGTGGCTGAACAGTGACACAGAGTGGCCAGGAGAGAACTGACACCCTGGTTTCTTGGGTTTTTTTCTCTAAAGATGATACATTTTTTGTGTAATAAAGTTATAAATACTCTTTCTGTAGAAAAGAAGAGTTATGTGTGTTCAGTAACATCATTTGTTAAGTTACTTATGTGTCATAGTTGAGGGAAAGTAACGTGACAATGAGGTAAAAATGCTACTAAAAGAAAAAAAAGTAAGGTTTCAGAATTCTTCAATATAAATTTTCTGAAGGGAAGAGGTTTAGCTTAAGATAAAATTTTCTATGTACGAGCTAACTTCATTTTTGTTTAATTGATGAATATTTGTGTATTTATGTGCATTTTAGATGAGATTTACAGAATTTTAACAGAGGAAGAGACACCACACTTAGTGAAGCATTAGGCTGAGGCCTGGAGTTGTTTGAGTTGCTGAGTTTGCAGTGAGTGGCAATTTAGTCAGTTTGTAACTTCCCTTTAAGCTTTGGGCCTTCCTTTTTTCTAGGTAAATGTCATCCCTGCTTCTGCCAAAGCCACGGTGAACTTCCGGATCCACTCGGCTGAGACAGCTGCTGAGGTACCCACTGCTCCAGAATTCCACAATTCCTCTGTGCCAGAGAGCACAGGGAGCACGTGTGATTAGGGAATTGGGGTTTTTTGGCCTATGAGAATATGGGAATCTTGCACACTTCAGTAGGTCTCACATGCCTGTCCAGCCCTATCAGAATATATCTGATATCCAGCAATATCAGAACAAAACATCTTCCCTTCCCAAGACTTTTCTGGAAGTTTCTTTCTCTAGAAGCTTTTTCTGAATTATTTGAATGACATAACTCCCAAGAGCAACAGGTTGACCCACTGCCTTTCAGGACTGAAGCAGTTCAGGAATACCTTGAGAAAATGATGTGTCTCTGATTGCACTGGGGTTAAAAAATTCCACTGAAGAAGAGGAAGAGAAACTGACACACAGTTTCAGTCTTCACTATCATCTGTATTTGCAGCCACAACTGACAGTTCACAGACAAATGTGTTCTGGAAAGCAGAACATCTGCTGATGTCTCTGAGGGGTGATTACTCATTTCTTGTGCTCATTTAATCTGGTGTTTCACCCCCAGGTGTTAGAGACAGTCAGAAACACCATTGCTGATGACAGAGTGAAGATTGATGTCGTGGAGGCCTTTGACCCACTCCCCATCAGTCCTTGGGATGAGCAGACATTTGCAGTCCATATTTTTCAGAGAACTATTCTGGATACTTTCCCAGATGTTGACAGTGTAGTCCCAGGTAACAGCAGGCACATGATGATTGTTTCCTCTCCAGCTTTTCTCTCCCCCCTCCTCCAATATTGACTTGTTTCCATTTGCTGTGTACCTCCCCACCCCAGCTGTTAACTACTGGAAACAGCTGTTTTTTCCTCTTTTTATTCCGTTCCCTCTTTATGCTTTAAAAGTTTTAATGTTGTTTTTAGTAGTGGAAGTAAAAAAGCAAACAGGAAACTGACAGAAACAATGAGCCTTGAATTGGACTCTCTGCACATACAAAGGAATCTCTTCAGGGAAGAAAGGAATTGTGAGGGAGAGGAGAAGGTCTTCTTGCTTTAACTCTTCTTTTATTGTTTTCATAGCTGGCAAAGCCATTCCTGCTTTTCTGTATTGTTCCTAAGGATCTCAGCCCCTTCCCTTTCTTGCAGCTCCTTTCTAGCTCTGTAGTGTTTGTTGAACTGGATTTTGAAGCTTAAACTTGGGGAGAGGCTGAGTGTCATGGCTGTTCTTAGACTGAATTATATGTTCAGCTCCTGTTCCTGAAGGAGAGAATGTTCTTCCAGGATGTACCAATCAACTGTTCCCAGCGATGCTGCTTTTGGCAGTGCTTACCCAGAGCTGTTATCAGGTGCCTTTCCTTTCTCCTGGGGAAAATGTGGGTCATTAAATTGCTGCTGTGATGCAGAGTGAGCCCCAGGTTTGTTTTCCAGGCACGTGCATTGGAAACACAGACAGCAGGCACTTCACCAACGTCACCAGCGCCATTTACCGCTTTAACCCGCTGCTCCTGAAAGCAGATGATCTCCCCAGGTACTGAGTTCTGCCTGCAGAACTGCCTGCCCTGGGCAGCTGCTGGGGTGGGGAGCAGGGAAAGAGAAGATCCATATGCATTAGGCAGAAGGAAACCCAACCTTGTGTACCTTGGCGTGGTGGTGGGCCACCCATTTCCTGCAGATTTGGGTGCTGCTCCAACAGGGCATGGAAATCACACTGGGAGAGTGTCAGCCCTCACTCTTTGTTCCTTCAGATGCAGACAGGACTCATTTAGGTGTTGCTTTTGGTAGTTCAGCAATGCTGTGGAGCTTTCTGAATCCTTTATGTAGTGCAGGAATGGAAAAGGTGCTGTTCTGGTAGTTGGCCTCATCCAGGAGATTTATTTGTGGGTTTGGATACGTTCCACTCTGAATTGATTTGCTCCTTTAAGCTGGAAATTAGGTTTTCTGAAGTAAAGTGGTAATAACATCATCATACAAGGGGTTGTTCGTTTATTTAGCATGTAACTGGATTTGTCTTTTAATTGAGATGCAGATGATGCAGAAGAGTGTTCTGGCTGTACTGGACAATGACATAGGTGGCCAAGAAATGGGCAGAGAGCTGGAATACTGTTAGGATTCTTTTCACATGCACCATAGACATAGTTGATGTGCTCTGAGCCTTATAATCAGTAAATTTGGGTTGGGTACAGTGCAGTATTTGGTGTCCATTGCTGTATTTTTTTTATTGTACATTACTTTATGAAGTCAACAGGCAAGTGGGGTGCTGGGCATGTGCAGCTAGATCACAAATTCACACTGCAGTGAAAAATACTCTTTTTCTTCCAGAATCCATGGGTTGAATGAGAGAATCTCCATTGAGAATTATGAGAAACAGGTCGAGTTCCTCTTTCAGCTGATTAAGAACTGTGACATTGCCACTCTTCCAGAGCCACACAGCAGCTCCCACGAGCTGTGAGAAACTCACTGAGGAGCAGCTGCTCAGGTGGACTGGGGGACACAGGGCTGGGCTGAAGATGCAGTTGTATGTTGTGTATTGAGCTGCATCTGGAATTTGGGAGGGTTTTATACTGTGGTTTACATACAGGTGGAAAAACTGCTGGTTGCTGCTTTGGGAAAATGTGTGATAAGAACCTGGATAAAACACAACAAATAACCCTGATTTCTGCTCCTCCCTGGGCTGACATGCAGCCATTTACCCGATGACATTTTTTTCAGCACTTTCTTTAAGCTTCTGAAATTGGAAGTCACTTAAAAATCTAAGCTGTAATCAGCAGTCACTCACCAGTAAGAGGTGAATCATCCTGTGGGCTTTTGGCAAACTCTCTCGATACAGTTAATTGACTTTTCACAAATGGTGTGTCTATCAAAAGCTCATGTGAAAGGTTTGTGACATGGTGAAAGGCTTCATGTCATTGGTAGAGTCACACTAAGGGTTTATTGCACTGCTGGATATGGGCTGTTCCCCCAAGGGATTCTCCCAGGCTGCTTCCCCAGGGGATTCTCCCAGGCAGCATCCAAGGTGCTCTCAGCCAGTGTCAGTGTTAACTCCTTACTGCCAAGCTCCCCATGTGTGCACAGATTTCTGACTCTCTTTTAAAATAACACTGAGCTCCAGAAGTTCTAGCTATGTTGCTGTAACTGATGAGGTGCTGAAAACTTTTCCTTCCTGTCCTTTTAGTGATTTTGTTTTATGCTCCTTGCCTCTGGTGTGGCTCAGGGTATGCTGTGCAGCTGGCTGTCAAAATAAGGGATTGCAGCTTTAAAGAAGAAACTAAACCAGTGTTGGCTGCTCATCTGTTTTGTCTTCACTGAATCAGTTCCTGTAGTGGGTGTTTCTCATTTGCTCCTCTGAGAACTTGATTGTGAAAGATATGAAGCTCTTCAGATTCTTCCAGTTCAGTGGAATCAGAGGTTTTTTCCTTCCCTTCCTGTGCAGTTTTCACTTTGCTGCAGCACTTCTGCTGACTCAGGTCTTTGAGAGTCCTGAGGGAAACAGGCCATTGATGTTGAATCTCTTTCTTGTACTTCTTGCCTATCTTTGATAGCACTGAAGGGTTAAGCATTGTTTTGGCCTCTCTAGTTTAGTTACCAGTATTAATTAAACAAATAAATAATTAACAAATTGATGTTAGCCAAAGAAAAGCCTGAGTGAAAACTGCTTTGTAACACACATCTCCTGCTGCAGAGATATGTCTCTCTTTCACAACTTGAATTATGCACTGGAATGGGTGGTTGTTCTGCTCTAAATTGGTACTGTAAAATGTACTGGAATGTACAGGAAATACCCTGAAATGTATCCTGAAAAACACTGATGGAACTGTGATTCCTATTCTTTCCATTCACCATTATCTTATTTATTTGCAATGTGATCCTGTCAGTATGGCCAGAGGGCCACAACTGTATCATCTACTAAGTAATTGAAACAAGATTGACATTTTCACCTAATAAAACAAGGAATGCAGATTCTTTTCTGATTATTATTTCATCTTTTTATGTAACTGTATAATTGCAGTGAAGTCATTTCCACACCTGATTCTACACTCGAGCAATTCATAAAGTTTCCATCAAAACAAACCCACATATTTTCCAGCCAGCTTTAATCTTTGCACCCTCCCTGGTGCTCCCCTTTCTATACAAAATCAGCTAACTTTGTTCAGGCATTATTGGGCAGTAAATAGTTGCATCTTTTATGGTTTGCTGCACTTTGTCTGTGTGCCCCAACGTCAGTGATTTGTTCAGCCACATGTCTGTGCCTCTTTTGTGAAGGTGTCATTCCTCTTGCAAACTCCTGCTGCAGGCACAGCAAAAGTGATGTGTCAGGGCACAGCACAGAATAAAACACCCCGGGAGTGGGAGGTGGAGGGAAGGTTTTGTTGTTGGTTTTATGTCACTGGCAAATCTCTGTAAAACTGAGTCTAAAGCCTCTGCTTTGACTGCAGCAGGATGGGGTCGAGATTGTTTAACACCTGCTGCTTGTGCCAGTCAGAGGCTGGAGAAATGGGAAAACAGGTTGTGAAAATCCTCACTGGCTCATGCTGATGTGCAGTGAAGTCTTTGTTGTGGTGTGGAAGGAGGGGTTTGTTGGTTGTAACAGCAAACGAGTCCTAAAGACACAGAGCATCCTTTCTATTTTGTAATCTGTCCCCAGGCAAAAATCCCTCATCCTGTTTTGGTGAGGATTGTTCTGCAGGTTCATTTTGCTGCTGAAGGAAAAGTGAAGGGCACACGGTGCTGGGAAGGCAGGGCTGGTTTTGGCAGGTGCTGTGCAAATGTGTGCCACGAGGTTTCTCTGCAGAGCCTCATTAAGTGCTGCTCATCAGCCAGGGCTGAAATCGTGCAGAGCCTCTGCACTGTGTGTTCAGCACAGCTTTGCTGCAACCTGAGCCCACGAAACTCCAGTGCTTTGGACAGATCCTGCAGGATCCACTGGTAAAAAAGCACATTCCCCATCTCTGCTCATTTTTCCCAGTCACTGCTGATAACTATCTGTGCTTTTTTCTCCTGCAGCAGCTTTGCCTTTGTGTTCTCAAGCCTCCTTATTTTATCACAGGAGCTGTCATGTGCTTGTCTGACACAGTTCTGAAGGGGCACTCAATGGTTTGGTATCTGCTCACCTCTCCTGACAGAACAGTTCTCTTTCCACCCCATGTTACTGTTTTCTGGGAATGTCTCTTGCCCTGAGTGGTGTGTGAAATCTCAGTGTCATCATGTAATAACAGTGCATGGATGATGCTCTGGCCTTTCCTGCTGAAATCACCTCCAGCTTTGCATGGTGTGAGTGGTTACTTGCTAATGCCAAGTACATCATGAAAACACAGATTGATAACTCTCAGAGCTTTTTTTGTTGTAATGAGTCACTGTGTTTTGGGCTTGTAGAGCAATTACCTCTGACTCATCAGAGAAGGAAAAGCCTGATTTTCTGCTCTGAAAACAGGTAACTTGGTGTCATACTAATGGGTATGATCAGTGCAATTCCACTGTGTTAACATTTTTCTGTTATATCCACAGCAACTTCCTTTTTTTCCCTGCTTTTCCCCAAGTCCACAAAGCTGCCTTTCTTCTGACAACTCTAAGTAGCAGATCTGCAGTGGTCCAGCCACCCCAGCCTGCTCTGGGCCAGCTGATTTAGGGACACGTGGACCTGCTACATGATGGAGAAAAGGTCACATTCCACACCTGCATTTTCTAAAGAAAGCTCTGTTGCTGGCCTCTGTTTAACAGGGCTTGGTTTATTTTCAGCCTTGAGTGACCATGGGGAGTTCAGGCACAGAGGTAGAGGAGAAGGCAGGAACAAGGTGTTTACAAAGTTGTTTCCTCCAGCTTTGCATTTGACACTTGCATTCTTGGCTCCTCTCTTGCCATATTATTTGATATTTCATGGAGATGGTTAAATCCATTTTCTCAAGCAGGTGCTGTGAAAACTTCCTCCTACCAGTGCTGTGGAGCAAGACATGCACTGAGGAATCTGGAGGCTGCTCAGCCATGGCCTGCAGTATCCTTTGCTGTTCCAGAGAAGCATTTCTCCCCTGTAGCTCAGCCCAGGACCCTTAATTCTGTGGTCTTCAGGCTGCTGCCAGGTTGAACCCTGCACAAATTCTTCCCACTGTGTTCAGTCCTCACCCACTTGCTGGTGGCTCTGAAACTTCTGGACACGTTTCTCCTTTCAGTCCCCAAATTCAACCTCTTGCAAGAACCCTTCCAAGATGCTCTGCCATGACCTGTGAGGTGTCCATACAGCACTGGGACACACACACCACCACCTCAGTGCCCTTAGCAAGGCCTGGGGATTGTTTCCCTCAGTGGAGCAGCTCGGGCTGGGCTGGGACTCCACAGTTGCCGTGCGGGGCTTTGGCTCCGCTTTCCGCTCCCACATTCCCAGGGCGCTGCAGATAAAGAGCTCAGCGTGGTGGGGAAGGGAGGGCCCTGCCCTGCTCAGTGCACATCACTCAGGCTCATTTCAGAGCTGCTGCTGGGCCCCAGAGGAAGCTGCAGCCAGTTCTCAGCAGGAAGGAAAATGACCACATGGAAGGGTGGTTGGAGCAGGGGACAAAGGGAAAACGCTCTGTGGCACTGATGGATTTACCCAGGAGTTGGTCACGGCCTGGGCAGTGGGTTTTAGAAGCAACGTGCAAGTCATGGAGCATTTCCCAGGGTGCTTTTCATGCATTTTAATTTATGCTTTGAATCCACCACAAGGTATGGTTTATTGTAACCCTGTAAATACTCAGATCATTTGAACACTGTGCCTGATCTTGCAGTAGAAAGGTGACCCTGTGGAGGGGACTGGCTGCAGATCAGATGTTTAACCCCCTTACCAAAAATCATTACTACAGTACTGCCTAGTTATATGTTAGATATGTTAATCCAAAATCCTCTTTGGGATTTTGGGAAGTAAGAGGGTCTTCACAGAGTAGGAAATAGGGGGGAGTTAAGAGATTTATTTGTATTTCTTTATTATCAGTCTCTGGGCTGATCAGCCTTGCAGTATTAATGTTTTCTTCAGCCTAATTTCTGATTATAAATTAATTCACAGCTTATATCCAGAACAAGACTGAAAAGGGAGGCACATCCTCAGTGCCCCAGGACAGGTGTCCCTGTCCCTGCTCTCACAGGAACCACTGGCCTTGTGGAACACAGGAAACCAGGACCTGTCAGCTCCTCTCTGCCAGGTGCTCTCACGTGGCCAAATCCCAAGGGATGGACCTGACTGGGGCTGACCTGTGTTTGTCACAGCACGTGGGTGACACAGGAACACAGCTGGGAGCACTGGTCGTATGGACCTTGGAAAAAAGGATGGGGATGGGTTTGTTTGCTTCCAGGCTGGCAAAACAGAACTTCCTGGATCTACATTTCTTCTCCCAGATCAGGGTCAGCCTTTGACATTGTTGTCTGCCCTCCTGAGCTGCTTTTGCTCTGCTCTGACATCTGATCCATAACCTGCTCAGTCTTTGAGTTTGTTGGGATTCCTGGTTACAAGTAATTGAGAACTGAGTTCCTTCAGGATCCTTGGTCAAAGGCAGATCCATTTAGACCTCTGACAGACAGTGGTGGAGCAAGATCAGGGAGCAAAGGCACTCTAAGGGTTGTCAGTTCTATATTAGGTGGATTTTTTGAGTGACTTTGGCCAAACCCTTTTATTTTGGTGGATTCTCCTGTGAAATGTGGCCTCACAGGCTGTTACTGAGTGCTGGACAGCTTGGTAGTGCCAAAGTCACATGGCTGCTGTCAAACACATGGGCACAACATTCCATGATCCATCACAGCTCAGTGGTAAACTCTTCCCTTTCCAAACACTTTGTTGCCTTTGGTACCTGCTCCCTGCAATTGGAAACCCATTTCCTGCCCTTTCATCCTCTGCCTCTCTGATCTCAGCCCCGCTCGTGGGGGTTTTATCTATTTCTGTGTTCTTGTCTCAGGCAGCTTTTGTCTCCACACTTCCACTTCCTGAGAGTGCAGCTGCCTGGGCTGGTGATCAACAAGGTCACGTTTTGGGGCACGTTGGTTTTGGGGAGGTGAGGGAGGAACGGTTGTTCCGGGGCAGATACGGATTTTCCGAGTCAGGAAGGAAAGATGCAGGAGGAAGGAGGGCCCTCCAGCCCAGGTTGCTTTGGACAAAGGACAACAGAGGCTGGGGTTAGAGGCAGGATTTGGAGCTCCACTCCTGGCTTGAGCGTGGAAGTTGTGTTGTGGTTTTAGTTAAGACTTGTCTCTGTGTGTCTCGTGTTTTCCTTGAGGTCTCTTTGCTGATGTCACAGCAAGAGGTTCTGAGAATCAGTTAAATGGCTCCAGAGGCTCCTCATCCCTTGAAATCACTGAATCCCAGAAAGGTTTGGGTTGGAAGGGCCCTTAAAGTTTATCTCCTTCCACCCCCTGCCATGGGCAGGGACACCTCCCACTATCCCAGGCTGCTCCAACCTGGCCTTGGACACTTCCAGGGATGGGGCAGCCACAGCTTCTCTGGGCACCCTGTGCCAGAGCCTCCCCACCCTCTCAGGGAAGAATTTCTTCCCCATATCCAATCTACCCCTGCCCTCAGTCAGTGTAAAACCATTCCCCATTTTCCTGCCTGCATCTCCCTGTATAAAAAGTCCCTCATCAGAGGGACTCATCCCCTTTGTGCTGCTTTTTACAGTCAGTTCTTCTGTTCTGTTCCACATGTTCCAGTCCCCTCCTTCTCCCAAAGCCCCAAATATTTCAGGAAAAAACCTCCCCTTGCTCAATTTTTAATGAGAACAGAAAGAAATGAAGAAATTAAAGAAATCTAAAGCCCACAGCTTTAGATCACAATGGATCCCTTGCTGTCATTGACCACAACTGCATTCGTTTCCTTAAGAAATGAAGTCACCAGCTCCAGTCACACTTGACTCCCTGTATCCATGGGGGAATGTGGTTCCTGTGCTGCCCTCCCTCTCCCTCCTACACATGTCACAGCCACCCTTATTGTCCCAAAACCTGTCTCCAAGGCCAGGAGCTGGGGATCACGTCACCACTCTGAGTAATAACTTGCTGCCGACTGTTTCCTGGGAGGAAAGGAAAGGCAGGAAGGAAAAACAACAAACTGGTCATAAGTTCCACTCATGCAAAAAAAAAAAAAAAAAAGAGGAAATAAAAGGAAAACATGAATCAGAAGAGCTGGTGTCATTCAAGAACACAGAATTCTGCAGAGCGATGAGGAACTGATCTCTGTAGCAATTTTTATGCTTTTTATGTATTTGTTGTGGGACAGCTGGGGACAAACAGAGGCAGAGTGTGTACGTGACAATATTCCTGATTTTTTTTTCTGAACTCCCTCAGTCTGGCAGAGGCCTGAAATCCAGTGGGTACCACTGGTACCGAGTTGGTGCTCCTGGGCCAGGGTCCAGCCACGTTTCCCTGGATGGGGGGATAATCAGAGATTCCCTGGGGGTGGGATCTGGCCACCAGTGGAGACGGGGTGACCTGTGAACCCCCTCCCCAGGTGGGCAGGAGGAGACCTCCACAGTGAGGGGCTTCCCCTGCTCAGCAGCACAGGAGAAGGAGAAGGAGAAGGAGAAGGAGAAGGAGAAGGAGAAGGAGAAGGAGAAGGAGAAGGAGAAGGAGAAGGAGAAGGAGAAGGAGCCTTTGCTTCCAGCACCACAACCCAGGTGAGAGCAGGTGAAATGCTGGGGGGAGTGGAGGGATGGTGGGACAGCAAAAGGGATGGATGGAAGGGGGATTGTGGGGATGGATGGATGGATAACAGTGGAGTGGGAGAGATGGATGGATGGATGGATGGATGGATGGATGGATGGATGGATGGATGGATGGATGGATG
>WEIV01022264.1:112427-132863 GCA_013390005.1 Calyptomena viridis
GGTCTGCCCGCCCGGCACAACGCCCCGGGTGCGCCAAGGGCTGGGAATGCAGAGCCAAGGGATGGTCCGGGGTGCGCTGAAGGCTGAGCCTCCAGCAGATGTTGGAGGGAAATGAAGGAGCTGTTGTGCTGCCGTGGAACCCAACGGAGTGTTTGTTTTCCGCCCATTATGTTTCAGGTGAAAGGCGAGTTCTTGGAAAGCCACGTTAAATGCAGGGCTGCCCAAATGCCAGCGCCCACCCTGCAGCCCGCCCAGCTCCGTGAGTGACGAACTGGGGACCTGATGTCACTCTAAATAAGCTCTCGTGGTCTCGTGCTGTGGGTGAGAAAGTCTTCTGGGAGAGGAGGACAGCAGTGACACTTGGAGCTTGCTGGAATTGCTGGCTGTTTTGGCGGCACAAACCAGGCTGAAACAGAGCAAAAAACCCACAGGAGCAAATTCTGCAGAGGGACAGTGGCTCTGGAGAAAGTGACAAAGCCCTTGTAGCAAGAAGAGCTTTTCTGGATTGGATCATCTCCAAAAGCCAGTCCTCTGTTTCATCATCCCTTAAAAACCTTCTGTCTTGTTCAGTGTTCTTTACTTCATCTGTTTTCCTCCTTGCCTTGACTGCCCCATCACAGCAGCCGTGCTTTTGGGAAGAAAACCTGGAAAAAGATGCACTAAAGTGTCACACATCAAAGAAGGAAAGCTTGGATCCTGCCTTGGTGGCTGCTGTACCACCCAGCGCTGGGGAGGAGAAGAACCAGAGGGAATTGGCTGTCATTCCCAGCTCCTGCCGTGTCCCCTGCTCGCTCAGTGGTTGGTGTCCCCCATTCCTGGACTTTGCTTGATGGGGATCTCTGCTGCAGGAGCAGGCTCTGCACTCCAAGGCGGGCAAGCAGGGATAGGGGAGGTCTCTCCTAAATGCCGGAAAGGCCATTTGTGTGAGCTCCTGGCAGAGGATCCCTTCTGGAACAGCTGCTGGCTGTAGGCCCACCAAGCCAAGAGTCAGGAAAGCCTGTGGGCAGCATGTCTTCCAAGGCAGAGCAGAAGGAGACCCACCAGGCCAACGGGGCCGTGCTGCCCATCGTGCCTGTGGACTGTCACACCAGTCCAGACCGGGGGCAGCTGGTGGAGCCCTCGGATTTCCTGGCACCTCATGGGAACGGGGTGGAAGTGGTGGTGTTGGAGTCCCGTGCCAACGCCAAAGGGGTGCGAGAAGAGGATGCCCTGCTGGAAAACGGCAGCCAGAGCAATGAAAGTGATGACACCAACACAGACCGGCGTCCTGAGCCAGCCTCACCCCTCAAGGAGACCTCCTTTTCCATCGGCCTGCAAGTCCTCTTCCCTTTCTTCCTGGCAGGCTTTGGGACAGTTGCTGCTGGAATGGTGCTGGACATTGTGCAGGTAGGATAGATGCTGCCCTGGCGTGGCACTGGGCTCTGAATCCTCTCTCTGTAGACCTGGGTTTTATCCCCATTCAGGAGGGACTGGAATTCCAGGGCTAGTACAGCAGATGACAAGGAGGAGAGAAAGAGACCAGTTCCCTGTGCTGGCTGGGGTGAGGGAGATGAGGAGACCTTGGTGAGGTGTGGAGTGAAGGAAGGAGAGGCTGAGGGCATCCCTGCCCAGCTGCCCAGCTGTGGTTCAGAGGAGGTCACAGCTGGCACAATGTGCAGCCGAAGCATCTGCCTGGGAACTGAGACCACTCTGTGCATCACAGCTCGAAATAAAGCCTTCCCTGCTGGTGGCTGATGACATTCCAGCCCCAGGCACTAATTCCTCAAGCCCTGTGTCCCTTTTCCATCTTGGGTGTTTGCTGTGCTGTTCCAGCACGCCGGGCTCGTGCCAGCCAGGTTAATGATTCCCCTGTCACAGTGTGTGCTGGACACCTGTGTCGTGGCTCATTCCAAAGCTTTCAAGGCCAATTGGCCCCTACACCAGCTCCTCGTGCTCCTGAAGTGGCCAGAGGTGACAGGGCTAATGGAGTGCTTCCTCCTCAGAGGTGTGTGGAGGTGATCCTTAGGAAAGGCTGGCCAGAGAGCTGGCAGTTACCTCGGGATGAATTTGGCATGTTACCAGTGGCAGGGGACACTGTGGGAACCAGACAGCAGGCAGCTTGTTTAGGTTTTAATGTGGGAATTGTGCCTTTGCAGACTGTGGCCCTGCACTGGTCTCTAACACGTTTTCCAGGTGTGTGTGTCTGGCAGCAGATCTGCTGCTTCACCCCTTCTCCTTTGCCCTGAAAGACAGCCTGGGCAGAGCTGTGTGCTGCCCACCCCAAAACAGTGACTGAGGCCCAGAGCTCACTCATCCATGCAGTGGAGGTTTATGAAACCCTTTGGATGGGGGGGCAGCCATTTTGGAGCTGTGGTCAACCAAAAATGCTCTGCCTGAAGCTCCTCTGTTTGCTCAAGTGAGGTGAACAGGCCCTCGAGTGTTGGCTGGGAGAGGCTCGAGTGTCAGTCCTGTGTGTCACTGGCAGTTGGGATCATCCCCAGCCCTGTGCCAGGGTAAGTCAGAGGGTTTTTTTGGATTTGTGGGTGGTCAGGCAGACACTCCTCGTGCTCTCCTGCCTGTAACAGCAATTTCCCTACATGCCTTTACACTCTGGTCATCCTTACAGCCTCTCTTGGCGTAACCTGTTGGGAGAGCTGTGAAGTGACTCAAAACAGGAAAGGCTGGATGTGCTGAATTAATCTGGGAGAGAGAGATTTACCAGAATGATTTTCTTAAAAAGAAAGACATTTCAAGAATGTTTCCCTTTGCAAGGTCCCTATAAACTCCTGTGTGGCTCTGCTGGAAGTTCCCCAGAACCAGGGATCTGAACCCAAGCTAAAGTTTTTCCTGGAGAAGGAACAGCCCTTCTAGCTAGGAAGGAGCAGGCAGGGCTGGGATACTGCAGCTTTATCCTGTGTTCTCCTGCCTTTTATTTTTGTGGCCATTAGAAATAAAGCTTTGTGATTCCTGTGTCCCACAGCAGCTCAGCGTGTGGCTGTGCAGCTTGTCCTGCCAGCAACTCTAACTCCCTTCATCTTTGGGATTAAATGAGGCATCAGAATGCCATAGGGTGGAAAAGGGGGATGGGAAGCATGTGGTCTCAGCTTGGGGAGCTGATCCTGATAACTGGCTTCCAAAGGCTCCAAGCCTTGGATGAAAGGAGGAAGCATGTGGAGTGGGTCATGGAAACAGCCATGGTTGGCGATGGCTGGGGGGCTCCATACACTCCATGTCCTCTGTTTTGGATAACTGGACTAATCAACCAGCTGTAATTGGTCTCCCCACTGTGAAAACAAGCAGTCCTGGCCTTTGGCCACCCCATTAACGTGTCCCTGTGAATTTGCCTCTCAGGAGGAAGATTTGCCTCTGCTCCCTTTGGGATTGGAGAGGCTTTTGGGCCAGGTACATGTGAGTGCAGCAGCTGCTTTCTGTGTACAGTGCAGGACTGTTGGCACAGTCCCCTCTCCCAGCAGTACCCTGATTGTTGTTCAGACTTGTCTGCTCCCAGGGGTTCTTTGGATGGCCAGGATTTTGTATGGATGAGGGAGTGTACTCCTTTCCCCTGCTTGACCCTCTCTGGTCTTAACCATCCCTCCAGGGTGGGTCTGAGCTGGTGTGTCAGGAACTGCCAGCCCTGGAGTTGTACCCTTCCTGTTAGAGCTGCTCATTCCTTGGCATTTTGGATGGAGAATCCTGGGAGAAGCAGCTGCACCAAGGCAGTCACATCTCCAACCTGCAGCAGCCCCTGCCCTGAGCCATCAGGAACCACCACTCAGCTGTGGGTGAAACCAGGCTCTTTTTCTTGACCTGGGAGCCTTGAGTTCACACCCAGGGACTGAAATGGCCCAGCTGAGGGGCAGCTGTTCCCCTGGGAATCCCTGTCTGCACGTGCAGAGCTTCTGAAAGGCAGCGAGCCCGGAGAGAGCTGCAAAACAGCACCTGGGGGTTGATGTTTCCTCCAGAACCTCTGGCAGTTTGGGGCTGGTCTCACCCCTCTATGTCCTGCACGGGAGAGACCAGGATGTGGTGGGTCTGGGTAGATCCTGGAGCATTTTGTGTGTTGTGTTTGCTTCCCTGAAAACAGCTCATTTCCGTCCTTCTCAGGGGGGAAAATAGATTTTAACAGCTCGATGTCCTGCACTTAAATTCTTATTTCCTCTTCTCTTTCCTACCTTTTTGTCTTCCCCAAAGAGCCTGGCTCTGGTTCTCCCCGTGGAGCCACATCATGGGCACACATTTCCACAGGGATCTTTGTTCCCTGCAGGGGCCACGGAGGCCTTGGAGCCGTAGGAAATGCCCATAGCCCAGTGTTGTATAACATCTTATATTAAGAAAGTTGGCAGGAGCCCATGGGTCCTGCTCTTTGCAGTGAACAAGCTGCTGAGCTCTGCAGAAATCTCCTTGTTTTCCTTGCCCAGAGATGACTTTTATTCCTTTCTGCAGGAGCAGCACTGTCCTGCTCAGGTAGCTGAGCTTCTGGCACCAGTTTGCAGTGCAGTCTCCCCTTAATGGTTAATTTACACAGCCAGGGTTGAGACAAGGTGAGGGAGGGCTTGAAGCAGTGCTGGCTCTTGCCTGATCCTGCCTCTGTGATTTCTGGAGGCAGAAACTCTGGAGCCAGGAAAGTTTTGCACTGCAGCCCGTGGTCTGACTAATGACAATGTTCCTCTCATTAAGTGGTTCTGGTGACACCCAGCTCGTCCTGCTGGGAAGTGGGAGTGTGGTGCTCACTCACTGAGTTCTGGGTACTGTGAAGGGAAGTTGTAGCAAAGGATTCACCCATGTAACACACAGCAAAATAATCACAGTGTCTGGCTAAAAATAGACTGGGGAGAGCTGAGCTCACCTGGATGTGTCTTAAAGGAAGCACAGCCTGATGTGAGGCTTTGTTGGATGAAGTGTTTCAGACTTTTCTCTCCTGCCTTGCTCAGCAGTGAGCACTGGACTCAAATCACACAGAATCACAGTCATTATAATTGGAAAATCCCTCCAGGACCATCGAGTCCAAGCTGTGCCTCATCCCCACCTTGTCCCCCAGCCCAGAGCAGTGAGGGACATGTCCAGTCATTCCAGGGATGGGAACTGCCCCTGGAGACTGGGATCCTCAGGAGCAGAGAGAGGGTTGTGGTTGTACCTGAAATAGCTGAGCAGCTTTTATTTGTGTGCCTGGGAGCTGGAGAGTGTGGTCAGATTGTCACAATCACAGGATGATTGGGGTTGGAAGGGACCTTAAAGCCCATCCAGTTCCATCCCTGTGTGGATGTTCCTGCCATGGGCAGGGACACTTTCCACCATCCCAGCCCTGTCCAACCTGGCCTTGGACACTTCCAGGGATGAGGAATCCACAACCTCTCTGGGCAACCTATTCCAGGGCCTCACCACCCTCACCTTGCTTTACCAAGACAATAAGGGGATTTTTACTGACTGGAAAACACTTTTTCCCTTTGAGGAAAAATGGTCCCAGTTCATCCATCTCAGGCACATTCCTGCCTCCTGTGATCACACTTTTCTCTCCAATGGTTTTTCAAGTGAGTGCAGCTTGAATGTGGTATTGCAAAGGACCTACCAGGAAACTGGAACTTGTTGGCTCAGTGGAAAAATAAACATAAATAACTGAAATCCTTCCCCACAGGGAGGTATTAGTCATACAGGTAGAGTGACTTGTATTTGCTATAAGGTGTTGGCCAACAGTATTCCTTGTCCTAGAAAGAAATCCATGTCCCTGCTGAGCCTGGACACTGCCAAGGAAAGGAAAGGACAGGTAACATTTGCAGGTAAAGCTGCAGAGCTGTGATGTTTAACGTGTCCAGCACAGCACCAGCTGCTGGGAGTGTGATTCCAGCCCTGCTCAGTGGCCTTTAAGGAGTGTGGCAGTCAGACAGTGTGGGCAGCAGGAGTTATTTTGGACACAGGACCTTCTTACAAAACACCCATGACAATACAGAAAGGGGCAGTGAGTTCTGAGGCTTTTTTAAAATGTGGTTCTGAGGTTTTTTGGAGTGGTTTTGTGTTTTCACGGAAGCCAGCTGTTCTCCTAGCAGGCTGCTTACCCTGCAATTACCCTTTGTTTTGTTCCTAAACAACCATGGCTGCCTGTCTCCCTCATCCCGGGGGAGGTGACTTGACTGGAGAGCCAGAGGAGTTAGGAAATACCTGAGTAATGCAGGTGCCAGGTGAGGTAGCAGGGAAAGGTGGCCACAGCAGGCTGGGTTTTGGGTCAGGGAGCAGCAATGCCTTCCTCCAAAATGTATTTGTAACACACATGTAAGAATGGCTCTCAGCTGAGACTGACCCAACTCCAGACTCTGCCAAGAACTGCAAATATTGGGCAAAGTTTCTTCCTCTTTCCCTGTTTTGGCCTCTGTGTGTGTAAACATTTTATGAATCTTTGGGGGATTTTTCACTGAGAGTTGCCAGCTCAGAGCTGGTTTTTAAGCTTTGGACATGTGGTCACTGCTACACAAACGTCAAAAGTGGTAAAATCATTGCAAAATTCAAAGTGTAGGAAGGGACTGGGGTGGCTGCTCAGGGCACTGCCAGGTGTCAAAGGTGGTGAGAAACAACACTGAGTCCAGAGCAATGATAATTCTGTTTAATGGTCTGTCTGTGTTTTAATCTTGCAGCACTGGGATGTCTTCAAATATGTGACTGAGGTGTTTATCTTGGTCCCTGCACTGCTGGGCCTGAAGGGGAACCTGGAGATGACTCTGGCATCCCGCCTGTCCACAGCTGTGAGTATCCAGGGAGCTGAGGAGGCAGCAGGATACCTGCTTTGGGAAGTGGGGGAAAGGAAAACCTCTGTGTCAGTGACCACAGGCACCAGAGCCTGGAGTTAAATGTGCTGGGAAGGCGTTTTCATCCCACAGGACTGATTGGATTTGAAGGTTTAATGATCCTTAAGCTTTGCTGACAGTTCACTTCCTTGTGCTGGCTGCTCTGGGCCTGGAGGCACAGTGTGAACTGGCTTTGGGGTGCTTGGATCCAGTTTTTTCCAAGGGGAAGCAGGGTTCAGGAATGTCATCAGAGCTGGAAGGAGCCAGGGTGAGGAGAGCTGGGGAAGAGAAAACCTGGGGAGAATTGCACAGCAGAGCAGAGGGGACCTTGCAGTGAGAGCTCACAGGGGGATTGACAGGCTCTTGAAGTGATGGAGAGCATGGGTGGGAATTTCTCTTGCTCCAATTCAGTCGGATTCCTGTGGAACACTGAGCTCCCTGTGAGGCTTGAGGCTCCTCAGAGCACTCTTAGTCCAGCTGTAAATGAATTGCTTTGTGTTTAAATATTCCTACAACACACCACTGTCTCTGGAGCTGCTGGAGAGAGACCAAGATCCTCTCCTGACAGGGACAATAACCCTCCTTCCTGCTGCAGAGCATCTTCTGCCTGAGCTTCACAGCCAGTGACTGCCTGAGCTGTGTTCCCTATGATGGGAGCTTGGAATCTTACATCTAGAAGGTGTTGGCTGCCTGCTGCCAGGCTTTTAAATCCTCTGTGCTGTGAATTGCTGAGGAGAGAGCCCTTGCAGCAGCCAGCCTGGTCTTGACAGTGCAAAGGAGCTGAAGTTTCTTGGCTTGAGAGAACAGCTTGGGGTGTCACTGAGCTGTAGAGGTGGAGAACTGTCTGCCTGGGTGGCAGCAGCAACCTCCTTCTTGGCATGTTCCCTTCCTCTCAGCCTTCCCTTCCTGCTCCCTGCAGGAGAAAGGACAGGGGAGTTGAACAGGTCTCTCTGTATCTGCTGTCCCAGGTCTTTTCTTCTCCCATCCTGAGCAAAGTGGAGATTCCAGCTGTAACTCTTTGCTCCTCAGTAGCTTCTTGTTGGCCTTTGAGGCCCAAATTTTCTGCTGCATTCCAGAGCCAACATTTTGGGCTGCTCATCCAGCCTTTTTCACTGTAGCCCCTCTTGCCCCTCTGCAGTTGTTCCCTGTGTGAATCCCGAGGGATTCAGGATTCCCCTGAGCCTGTGGCACATGGTGTTCTGCAGGGCCTGGGCTTATCCCTGGGGAGCAGGAAGGCAAACAGCATTTCCCTGCACTGGCCCTTGGCTTGGCCTGGTGATTCCTGCTGACCATGGGCACCACATCCTTCTTGGATCCAGCCCTGGCCCTTCCTTCCCTGAGGGAGCAGGGCCCTGAGCTGCCCTGGGAATGGCCATGCCAGCACTGCCTGGCAAAAGCTGGGCTGTGGCTGCTTGCCCTCCGTGCTGGGCTCCTCTCCCCAGGCACTGTGGGGAGGACAAAGCTGCTGGGAGGCTCCACACTGCCCCTGGCCCAGCTGTGCCCCAGTGCCAGGCCTTGCAGGGACAGAGGCTGAGCTTTGTTTGCCCCTTCATTCTGGGAAACAAATCCCTTTGTTTTATTCACTCTATTGTTTGGATCATGACAGGATCCTTGCTGTCCCAGACACAGCCCCTTCTCCCTTTGGCCTTGGCCAGCTTGCACTGCTGAGCATGGGCTGGTTGGGATGAGTGCTTGGCTCTCCTGGGATAAAGGCAGAGTGGCCCTTCTGTGTCCTCTTGCCTCGTGGGGCTGGCACAGAGCAGTGTTGGGGAAGGCTTGGCAAAGAAACACAACTGCAGAAAGTCAGGAATGCAAAACTTTGCCCCGTGTGCTCTGGTGGCTGCAGGAGGGTCACGAGGGCACCAGCACAGAGAGCACCCACCAGTTTGGTCTCCTGGTGCCTTCTGGGGCAACAGCCAGGCTCTGGCCTCTGCTTCCCTTTGCCCTGGCTGCCTCCACATGGATCCCAGAGCCTTGCACTCTGCCTCCTCAAAATCATGGAATCATTAAGGTTGTAAAAGATCTCCCAAGATCACCAAGTCCAACCTCCTTGTGTCTGTGCCTGGTGGGGCAGGATGATCTCTTGGGTTTTCCTTTTTTCCCTTGCCCTGCTCTTCCCTGGGTCCCACGTGCAGGTGTGTGGAGGGAGCTCCCCTCCAACTGGAGCTTCCCACTGTGGATCCCGTGCTCTCTCCACAGGAAAGCAGCCCAGAGTGGTTTCTCAGACTGTGAGTTTCTAATTAGTGCTGCATTAAGGCACCTCAGAAATTCCTTTCACAATTAAGAAGCAAAACTCTCCCATTAGTTAAAGGATTTAAATCCTGTTGGCACTGACTGCAGCTAGGCCACGTTAATCCCAACCTAATTGCCCTGTGGCTGGAATTTTAAGGTCAGGCTTCATATGGAGCTCAAATTCCTGTGCTGGATGTGCTACTCCAGTCAACTTTTTGTTGATTTTCCCCCATTCCTTCCTCCTCTCCCAGAATAATTCGCTCCAGGGGTGGGGGCATTTCGGTGCTGGTTGAAATGAGCTGGCAGCACATGCAGCAAGGAGAACAGAGGGATTAGTTGATCACTAACTCCTTGTTTTCTCGTTTTGTTTTCCTTTGCTGGAGACCAGCAAGGAAACCTGAGGGGAGGAAGTTGCTGCTGCATTGTTGTGCAGGAGCTTTGAGTTCTGTGCTGTGAGGCAGCAGCACCAACACTCATTTACCACTTCAGCTTTGAGCCTCTCCCTTGCTTCCTCTAACAATAAAAATTGGATACAAGCTTATACACTGCTTTTCCATTCTCCCAACGTGCCACAAAGCCCCAGAAGGTGGGAGGGGAGAGCTGAGCTCGTGCTCTGCAGTGACTCCACTGGGCTATTTCGGATCCTCCGCCCGGGAATTAAGGCAACTTCCCGTCTCTCCCGGTTCTCCTGATTAGCATCTCCCGGAGCTGCAGCGGTGCCAGGTGACCCCTGTGCCACGGCTGCTTCCCGCCAGCACATCCCCACGTGGCACTGGCCTTGTTTACTCAGCTTTTAACCGAAACAGGAGTTTCTGCTGCCAACTTCCTCTGCCCACGTGCTGCTGCCCCAGAGCAGGGGCACACAGCTGACCTGGGCCCCCTGTTCCCACCTGGGACCCCATTCCCTCCTGCCTGGATGACCTGAGGGGCAGCATGACCCAGCTGGGCCTGAGCCAGGCTTGGCTGGACCAGCAGTGGAGGGAATTTGGTGAGTAAACGAGCAGCAGTGTGAGACTGCCCAGGGACAGAGGAGATCTCGGTGCTTTTGCAGTGTTTCCATCAGACATTTGGTTGATGTCAGTTCCCTTCAAACCCCTCTGCAGTAGGTCTGGTTCCTGGCACTCATGTGGGGAGCTGGAAGGCAGGAATTTAACTGTTAGCATGTGCAAAGTGCTGTCAAGTCTTTAATGATGTTGCGTGTCCTCCTACAGGCTAATATTGGCCAAATGGATACACCCAAAGAGCTCTGGAAGATGATAACAGGAAATATGGCTCTGATACAGGTAAGAAAAAGTGAAAGGAGAAGGAACTGGAATATTAGTAGCTGGTGCAAGCCCAACTCTGACAGTTTAGAAGGTTTGAGTGCCTGGGGTTTGCTATTGACTGTCAATATTCTGTGTCTGTTGGAGAGGCAAGGGGCACCTTTTTGTCCCATAGTCACATTTGCCCTACAAGTTAGATTTGGTGTTTCCCTGGTGGATTCTAATTCATCTGACATGGGACCCTGGGTGGTGCTTCCCTCTTAGAATAATAGAATAGAGTCATGGAATGGTTTGGGTTGGAAGGGACATTAAATCTCATCCCAATCCACCCCCTGCCATGGGCAGGGACACCTCCCACTATCCCAGGTTGCTCCAACCTGGCCTTGGACACTTCCAGGGATGGGGCAGCCACAGCTTCTCTGGGCAACCTCTTCCCTCACCCCAGGATGGTTTTGCTGTCTTGGTGACCCTCTAGTTTCCATTTTCAGGTTCAGGCCACCGTGGTTGGCTTCCTGGCCTCGATTGCAGCAGTGGTGTTCGGGTGGATCCCAGATGGGCACTTCAGCATTTCCCACGCTGTCCTGCTCTGTGCCAGCAGTGTGGCCACTGCCTTCATTGCTTCCCTTGTTCTGGGTGAGAGACAGACCCTGCACTCCCTCGTGCACCTCTGCTGAAAACGCTCCCCTTGGCCTTATCCTGTTTTTTCCTCTTTTTGGCTGTAGGCATGATTATGATTGGGGTCATCATCGGATCCAGGAAGATGGGGATCAATCCTGATAATGTGGCCACACCGATTGCTGCCGGCCTGGGGGATCTCATCACCCTGGCTCTGCTTTCAGGAATCAGCTGTGGCTTGTACAAGGAGCTGGGTGAGGAGCTTTGTCTCTCCCTGGTCCTTCGTCTCCTGCTCATTTCACCCCCTTCCTTTGCCCTTTCTGCCCTTTGGATATGAAGGATCCCTGGTGTGGAGCTACCTCAGGTAGTGAGATCTAGTCAGGCTGATAAGGGGAGCAAATGGACCTTCTCACTGCCTTGACTGCACACAGTCTTGGCAAGGACCTGCACACTTCCTTCCCACCAGGTAAAGTGATAAGGGAGAGGTTGTCCCCTGCCAAGTGCCAGGAGATCGTTTGAGGCTGGAGCAGTGGGAGGAGGAAGGTTTGGATTCCATCTGTGTGCTGTCAGCAGCAGCTGACATCCTCAGTGCAGGGCTGCAGCTGGAGGCTCCCAAATTCCTCCTCCTTCCCCTCGCCTTCCTTCCCTGGCAGCCAGGATACAGGGGATGTGACTCAGCCAGGTTCATCCAGAGGTGAAGCAACACTGGGAGATCTTGCCTAGGAGCAGGAAGTGGGAATGAGCAGCTGAAATTAGAGAGATCTCGCTCGGATCTGTTGATAAACAGATCCAAGTGCTGCACTCACACCCCTGTGACCCGGGATGTTGTGCTCCCACCCCTGTGAGTACACCAGGAGAGGGAAGCACCATTCCTGCAGCACTGAGGCTGGGCTGCCCAGCTTCCCTGCCCTTCCTGGCATTCCCAACTCCAGCAGTCTGCACACAGGCTCGATGAGCTGGGCTGAAGCAGCACCTGCCTCACTGCAGGGGGATTTGTCCCTGACATCTCTGCTGGTTTCCCCCTCAGAGAGCAAAGTCTACGTGAACCCCCTGGTGTTCAGCTTCTTCATAGCTCTGCTGCCCATCTGGATCTTCATTGCCAAGAAGAATCCGGCGACCCGGGAGGTGCTTTATTCTGGCTGGGAGCCCGTGGTCATCGCCATGGCCATCAGCAGGTGGGAGGGCTCCTGTCCCCACTCACACACACACTCACCTGGGGGGAGTCTGTCAGCACTGACCTCTTCAACCTTCCCCCTGCAGCGTTGGGGGGTTAATTTTGGACAGGACGGTCTCGGATCCAAACTTTGCTGGGATGGCTGTTTTCACACCAGTGATCAATGGTGAGTCCTTTCCAGCTCTTGGGGGCTCTTGGCAAACAGTGGAATTCTCCCATGTGGTTTATTTCAGGCAGATTAAGGACAATAATTCTCCTTTGGAGGCCAGTGAGACACAGTGGTTTGACTCAAGCTTTACAGCACTGGGGCTCCCCCCAGTGCCAGCCTTTCACTGAAGGGTTACTGGCCTGGCAGGCTATTCCCTAAAAGACTCATTTCTATGAGTCTTCATTTTCTGATTCCTCCTATCTGGTGGAACACCCCCATCTTCCTAAATATTTGCCTTGTGGCACTTGGCAACATAAAGATTTTTATTTGCACCTCAGAGTCAGGAAATCTAATGGCTTCTGGTATAAAGCTTTGACCTCCTTTCTGCTTAATGAAGTAGAGAAACTCCTTTTTTTATTATTTTTTGTAAGAAAAGTTAGTTCTGGGAGTTAATTCTGAGCCAGTGCATCTTGTACTAGTGGGTTTCACAGTTTCATTACACCTCATGTGGAAAATAATAGTTTTAAACTTCCTGTGCCTGTTTTGGTGTCTGATGCATCATTTTTGTTCCACATATTCCTTCCAACCCAAGCTGCAGTAGCAGAATTACATTTTACTATATGGCCTGAGGGGAAGCCACACAACAGTGTGCTTTGTCTGAGCTCCTCACATCCTGCACAAGTTGGAATTTGGGTCAAAAATAGACTGTCCTACATTATCCCAGCACCTGGCAATCCCAGATCTCCTGGTGTTGAAAATACTTCTTCAAAGTGTTTGAGACATCACTTTACTCTCTCTCCTGACCTGCAGGTGTGGGTGGCAACCTGGTGGCAGTGCAGGCCAGTCGCATCTCCACCTACCTGCACATGAGTGGGATGCCTGGAGAGGGCTCGGAAACAGCCCCTCGGAAGTGCCCCAGCCCCTGCAGCACCTTCTTCAGCTCAGGTACCTGAGTCAGGTGTTGAAATACATTGCCCTGTGGCACCAGCAGTGGCTGCCTGGGCTCTTTGTGGCAGTGGCCCAAGCGTTGTCACAGCAAAGGGTGGCCCAGTCCTTCTCAGAGGCAGCTGTGGGGCAGAGCACAGTCCAAATTCCAGCACTTTCCAGTGCAGAGGGTGGGTAGAGGTTGTTACTCCCCAGAATTCCTAGATAGGCTGCAGCCTGGGACATAGAATCCCAGAATGGTCTGGGTTGGAAGGGACCTTAAAGATCATCCTGTTCCAACCCCTGCCATGGGCTGTCCAGCCTGGCCTGGGGCACTTCCAGTGTGCTGGCACTGAACAGCAAGGAGGGGTGAAAGATCTCCAGTGTGGTGATGATCTGAATAGAGAACTGATAACCAGACAAGGAAACTTGGTAAGTTCTTGAGAGCTCTGTGCTGAGCACTGTCAGGGGTGGGATATGATCCCTGTGGCAGCTGAGCTCTGAGATGGCTTTTGCTCTGGGGACAGAATTCATTCTCAGTTCTCCTTGGTGCCAAGAGCCCTCCAATATCCTGCTGGTTGGGTGTTATCCAGGGTGCTGCCTTCCAGCTCAAATCTGCAGTGTGGCCTCTCCTGCCTTGTCCCCCAGAGCCCAGATAAGCTGCAGAGTTGGGTGTTCAGGCCCATCTCAAGCCTCGTGTCCCTCTTTGTCCCCTTGCAGATGTGAACTCCCGCTCTGCCCGTGTGCTCCTGCTCCTGGTGGTGCCTGGACACTTGGTTTTCCTCTACACCATCAGCTCCATGCAGGGTGGACACACCACACTCACCCTCATCTTCATAGTGTTCTACATGACAGCTGCTCTGCTCCAGGTGAGTGGAGCCCCTGCAGATATTCCCTGGATAAGGGGACGTGTCACCTGCACTGGGGACCTGCTCAGCCACTTGAGTTGTAGATACACAGCTGAGAACACAGCAATAAACCCTCTCCCTGCATGAGAGATTTCTGTGCTGGGCAGGTAGAACTGAGTAACTCTTTTGTTGACACCTCTACACACAATTTTTCCTTCCTACTGTTCTTGGCGAGTTTTGAGTCTGTCTTTTGTCTCTCTTAAGTCCTTCTGATTGCAGAAGTGTTTACCTTTTGGTGTTAATCTGTCCTATGAGGTGATTTAGCAATCTTAAAACTCCTAGTGAAGAAAACAGGATGTGGAATTTGCAGGGAACACGTGCCTTGTCCTGCTTCCCTGCAGGGTAGGGACCTGCCAGCTCTGTGGCTCCCAGACCCCTCCCAGGAGCTGGGGGAACCCACAGTGGTGGCTTTTCTGAGGGTTGTGCTGCAGAAATCCCCTTGCAGGAGTGCCTGCCTGTGTTGGAGGGCTGGGAGAGACACTCTGGATGGGGAATCCCTGCTAAGCCCAGCTCTGCTCCCTCTCCTCACCCCCCTAAATGTGGAAGCTGTGCCTGCCCTCAGTGTCCCCTAAAACCAACACCCAGAGCCAGTGAGGAAATGAGTCAGGGCATCCATCACAGGGAGAGCAGGGGGCTGGCATCCAAAGGGCTAAATTTAGGCTGGGAACTCCTGCTGGGGTCCTGGGCACTCTGAGGGGCTTCCTCTGCAGCTGCTCCACAAAGCCACTGCTGGGAGCAGCTTGGGAACACCAGAGCCACAGCTGGCACTGCAGGGACCACCCTGTGCTGAGCTCTGTGTGTCCTGAGCGAGACCCTCCCAGCCCTGGAGACACCACAGAACAGATCCTTGTCCCATACTTAGGCTTGAGAGATGCAGTGCAGATTCCTTCTGTCTCCAGACACTGCCATGAGCCTCTCCCTGCTCTGAGGCAGGTGGGGGGGAACAGCCCCCTCTGGCAGTTCCAGCTGCTGGGCTGCAAAGTTACTCGTTTAAAAATGAGGGGTTTTTTTAAAAAGCAAGTTATTCTTCTTTTTCTGGAAGCCAGGCATTGTTGTCCTGAGCAGCCTGTGTGAATTGAGTCCCCTCTCTACTCCATGTCCCTTCAAGCTTGTTCTGGTTGGATCTGAAAACCGAGATGCAAAATTTAGACTTTTTGTCAGTGAGGTGCCAGTGTTCTCCTTTCTAAGCCTAAATTGGCTGGTGACATGAAATAATAATAAAGAAGGAGAGGGCAGAGGCTGTTAAGGACACAGAGGATTTGGATGCTCAGGGACCATCTGAGACTCACCAGTTCCTCTTTGTGCTGTACCTGTTAAATTAAATGCCCAGAGAACAGCACTTGGAAAGGTGGTTCTGCATTTTTGGGGGATGTGGTTGTGCTGCTCTGAGCCTGACCTGCTCAGCTGGAGTGTCCCCAGTGCTCCATCAACACTGGGACTGCAGGGGTCAGTGGCTGACGTGGCTCTTCCCTTCCTGCCCCCCAGGTCCTTCTCCTGCTCTACATTGCTGACTGGATGGTGCACTGGATGTGGGGCAGGCACCTCGACCCCGACAACTTCTCCATCCCATACTTGACAGCCCTGGGGGACCTGATTGGAACAGGGCTCCTGGCTCTCAGCTTTCACATCCTCTGGCTCATCGGGGACCGGGACTCTGATGTTGGGGATTAACTCCCTGCTCCCCCCTTCCCACAGCTCTCCTCCTCCTCTCACTTGTTTCTTTTCCTTCACCTTTGCTCTTCTTTGCTTCCTCTCCCCACCCCGTCTCTCTTGAGACTTCATCTTTGATACTGGATTCTCATTATTTTCAATGGGAATTTTATGTGGTTTATATTTCAAGCCGAGTTTGTACAGAAAATCTCTCTAGTTTTAGGAAGGACAAAAAAAAAAGTGTAACGAGACAATCACCAAGTGCAATTTCGTAGTAGTTAGGTCTGAACCAAGGTTACAGTGAAGTTCCTGATCAGTCAGATCATGCAGGGAGCCCACCCTGCCCCACTCCCTCGAGGTGAAGGGCTGCTTTTTCGCTTCATAAGCGTTTTAAATCCTGGAGGTCAAGTTCAGGTTTATTTTACTGAGCTGGCACCTTCTGGCCAAGTACAACCTCATGGGTGAGGGCACGGGGCATCTCCTGTGCCCTGTCACCCTCCTGCCTTGTGCTGGCTCTGAAGCTCCATCCTGTGCCCACATCTAAAGCCTGTGAGCCTCTGGGAGAGGAAGGAGTGAGGAATGAGGGGGGTCCTGTGTTCACACCAGGAAGGGGAGTGAGCTCGGGTTTGAGGACTGCAGAGCCCCCAGGCCTGGTTGTGAGCAGGCTGGTCTCTGCTGGCAGATTTAGGCTCCCTTTTGCCAGCCAGCCAGCAGCATCTCAGGCTGCTTGTTCTGCCTCTGAGCTGAGTTCAGCTGCTCTGTGCTTTGTTCTAAGGGACCATGAGCTCTCCCCATCCATCATCCTCCCTTCCACCTGCCAGTGCTGCACTGGCAGATGCACTGGAGCCCTCATGGATGCTGTCTGCAGCCTCTCCTTCGTGCTGGTGTGGGCACAGCATCCTTTTCCTGGCAGTCTGCTCAGTGTTTGACTTTCACCTGAAGTGGATGGAAAAATAACTCCTCTATTTTGTGTGTTCACATTTTTTCTTCACCTGAAATAAGAGCAGGTGGGAAGATCTGTCTGTTACTCTGGACAATGCCAGACCTACCCAGCTCTACAAAGCCCTGCCTAAATGCAGACAGCTTTGCTTTTTAGGCAAGGAGCAATTCCTTGGAAACAGTTCCTGCCTCTCCCAGAAATCAGATCTAATACACCCGGGTGGGCAAGTCAAGACCAAAGTTAGTCTGGGATCATTAAGGTGCAGAGCTGGTCCTTACTCTAGAGCTGAGCCTGTTGGAAGGAAGGTCAGGATCAGTGAGTTCTGGAAAGCCATGGAAGCAGGTGTATCCAAACCAAAGCAAACAACAGCCTGTTCCAGGCCCTCTCTGAAGTTGTGGAATCCTTCCCTGCTGTTGGTGCTGTGCAGGAAGCAGAGGTGGGATCCAGGCTGCTCCCTCTCAGCCCCTCTGAAGAGCAGGTGACAGTTTTGAGATGATTTCCCCTTTTCTCCCTTGCTAATCCAACATCAGGCTCGTTTCCCTCCTCTGCACCCTGTCCTGTGTGGGAGCAGCTCTGATCCTCATCTCTCCACCCTGGGGACTTCTCTCAGATGTCATTTGGCCAAAGCTGTACTCAAAAAACCCAAAATCCAACCACAAAGCAAACCCCAGCACTGCTGTGCTGAGCTCTCAGCCTGGGGACTTCTAGAATATTCTCTGCTGCTCACCTGATTTCTCTGCCTGATGTGAGACTTCCTTCCATTAACACTTCAGCTTTTATGTATATATAGAGAAACTCTCCTGGTTCTTCTGGGTGCCACATCACTCTTTACTTCCCCAGGAAAAGAGGAAGAATCTGCCACTCGTGGTGTCCTGTGCAGTGCAGAGACCCAGAGGGGGTGGGAGCTGCTGGGCTGGGGGTCTGTACATTAGAAATGATCTCATTTGGGGAATGGTCAGGGAAGAATCTAATTTAAAACTGAGGAATATCGATGGAAAAACCTCTTCCCACTGGTTGCACTCAAATGCATGCCTACTCTACAGCTGCCTGCAGATGAAAATCCTGGTCTATTCTTTTATTAAAGGAAAAAGACTGTCTTAATTATTTATAGTCCTATAACTGACAGATGTCAACTTAACTGATAAATTATATTTGGTTAAATAAAGATGACATTTATTTATGTGGACTGTGGTGTGTTTCCTCCCTCCACCTCTGGTTCAAGGTCCCTCACGTTTTGCAGCTTATTTTAGCTCACACTGANAGCTGGTCCTTACTCTAGAGCTGAGCCTGTTGGAAGGAAGGTCAGGATCAGTGAGTTCTGGAAAGCCATGGGAGCAGGTGTATCCAAACCAAAGCAAACAACAGCCTGTTCCAGGCCCTCTGAAGTTGTGGAATCCTTCCCTGCTGTTGGTGCTGTGCAGGAAGCAGAGGTGGGATCCAGGCTGCTCCCTCTCAGCCCCTCTGAAGAGCAGGTGACAGTTTTGAGATGATTTCCCCTTTTCTCCCTTGCTAATCCAACATCAGGCTCGTTTCCCTCCTCTGCACCCTGTCCTGTGTGGGAGCAGCTCTGATCCTCATCTCTCCACCCTGGGGACTTCTCTCAGATGTCATTTGGCCAAAGCTGTACTCAAAAAACCCAAAATCCAACCACAAAGCAAACCCCAGCACTGCTGTGCTGAGCTCTCAGCCTGGGGACTTCTAGAATATTCTCTGCTGCTCACCTGATTTCTCTGCCTGATGTGAGACTTCCTTCCATTAACACTTCAGCTTTTATGTATATATAGAGAAACTCTCCTGGTTCTTCTGGGTGCCACATCACTCTTTACTTCCCCAGGAAAAGAGGAAGAATCTGCCACTCGTGGTGTCCTGTGCAGTGCAGAGACCCAGAGGGGGTGGGAGCTGCTGGGCTGGGGGTCTGTACATTAGAAATGATCTCATTTGGGGAATGGTCAGGGAAGAATCTAATTTAAAACTGAGGAATATCGATGGAAAAACCTCTTCCCACTGGTTGCACTCAAATGCATGCCTACTCTACAGCTGCCTGCAGATGAAAATCCTGGTCTATTCNGGGCTGTATCTAGGGGTGCAGGACTGTATGGGGCCGGGGTGGTTGGGGATGTGACTGGATCTGGGAGCGCAGGGGATGCACAGGGCAGGGGGCTCGGGGGTGCAGGGGGTGCCCAGGACAGGATCCAGGGGTGCAGGGGGCTGGGAGTACAGGGGGTGCCNTTTATTAAAGGAAAAAGACTGTCTTAATTATTTATAGTCCTATAACTGACAGATGTCAACTTAACTGATAAATTATATTTGGTTAAATAAAGATGACATTTATTTATGTGGACTGTGGTGTGTTTCCTCCCTCCACCTCTGGTTCAAGGTCCCTCACGTTTTGCAGCTTATTTTAGCTCACACTGAAATTCTTTTAATACAGTGGCATGAGAGTTACAAAAATCAAATAAATGGCTGGGCATGAAGCAAACTGTGATTAGTGTAAGTGCCAGATTACCTTGACATGGCCTCAGCCATGCCCTTGCTCAGGTCCTGGCAGCTCATGGGGGCTCCCAGCAGGAATTTGGGTGTTTGTTCTGGATACAGAAAGCAGCCCTGGCTCCCTGAATGCTGCTCACACGTGGCCTCTGCCTGTGCCTGTTCCTGTGCCTGTGGGACTAAAGGGTTCTGCAGCTTTTGGGGCACCCTGAGCCCCTGGATTTGCAGGAGTTGGTGGCTGTGGAAGGACTCCCTTCCTCTCCCCAGCTGCAGGATGTGCTGCTGGGGGCTGTTTCCCTTCTCCTGCTCACCCAGACAAGGATCTTTGTGCAGAATCCCAGGACAAAACCTCAGCAAAGGCAGGATTTGGGGAGCAGCCACCCAGAGCCTGCTGGCTCATGTCCCACACACGGAATGTCAGGGAGATGGGGCACGGGATGGCTCCTGGAATGGTCTCCTGGGGCTGGGGGGTTGTGTTGGCCTTTTCTGGCTGGGGGAGAGTGATGGAGGAAGGAGCACGTGTTGCAGAGAGAAACGTTTGGGTGTCAAGACCTTAAAGAAATCCCGACAATAGTGGAGTCTTGTTTAAAAGATAAGAATATATTGGGGGGAGTGTGTATTTTGTGGAGTCTTTATTTATCTGCGAGTTGTAAAGGGGCTGGGAGTGCAGGGGTACATGGGGTTGGGGCTGGGGGTTCGTGGAGCCAGATCTGAGCTTCCAGGGGTGTGTGGGACTGGGGGTGCAAAGAGTGGGGTNCGGTGTCCGGGGCACATCCCGGCGGAGCGAACTACAGGTCCCGGCAGCCCCGCCGCGGTCCCGCCCCGGCCCCACCTGACCCTCACATGACCGCGGGCACCGGGGCCGGGCCGGGATGGGGCAGCGCGATCGGATGTTCAAGGTGCTGGTGGTCGGGGACGCCACGGTGGGGAAAACCTCGCTGGTGCAGCGCTACGCGAACGACAGCTTCAACCGGCACTACAAATCCACCGTGGGAGGTGAGCGGGCACCGCCGGCTGCCCGGCACCTCCGGAGCTTTCCTGGGCTCCCGGTGCCATTCCCGGGGTCCCGGTGCCATTCCCGGGGTCCCGGTGCCATCCCCGGGGTCCCGGTGCCCTCCCCGGGGTTTCAGGGTCTTCCCCACGATGCCGGTGCCCTCCCGGGATCCCGATGCCCACCCTGGGGTCCCGATGCCCACCTTGGGGTCCCGGGGGTCTCCCCCAGGACCAGCACCAGTCTCTCCACCGGGTCTGTCCCCGGTTCGGAACCCCCGGGACCGGCGCCCCCCGCCCGTGGGAAACTCGCCCCGCTCCCCCCGCAGCCGCGGGAGAGGGAATTTGTGAAAG
>WEIV01022264.1:134942-145627 GCA_013390005.1 Calyptomena viridis
CCTGGGTCCACGGTGCCCCCCCCGGGGTCCCGGTGCCCTTCTCGGAGTCCCGGTACCATCCCCGGGGTCCCGGTGCCCTCCCCGGGGTTTCAGGGTCCTCCCCACGATGCCGGTGCCCTCCCGGGATCCCGATGCCCACCCTGGGTTCCCGATGCCCTCCCGGGGTCCCGATGCCCACCCTGGGTCCCGAGGGTTTCCCGGGGTCTCTGTAGCTTTCCCGGGATCTCGGTGCTCTTCCCGGGGTCCCGATGCCCACCTTGGGGTCCCGGGGGTCTCCCCCAGGACCAGCACCAGTCTCTCCACCGGGTCTGTCCCCGGTTCGGAACCCCCGGGACCGGCGCCCCCCGCCCGTGGGAAACTCGCCCCGCTCCCCCCGCAGCCGCGGGAGAGGGAATTTGTGAAAGGAACAACCTCCCGTGGGTGGTTTATTGGGAATCTCCCGCAGCTGCTCTCAGCCCCTCTTCCCTGAGCCCGCCGGGGTTTCTGTCCCTGTGCCCGGCTCATTTGGGATGCCCTTCCTTCTCCTGGGAATAACCTCCCCCAGGAGCTGTGACCTGGACACTCGGGGGTTCCAGGCTCGGCTCTTCCCAGCAAACCCAGCAGCAGCGCTGGTTTGGCATTTAACAGCCTGGAACCACCACTGAGGTGTCGGTGGGGCTTGGAAAGGTGGTGGGTCTGTAGGGAGGAGGCTGGGAATGGGCCTGAGTGGGCACGGGGTTCTCTGTTTAACACCCGTGTAAATGAATAAGCTGGAAGGAGCAGGAGCTGCCAAGGCTTTACCCAGGAAATCTCCCTAAAGACCCAAAACAGTAGGGGCTGAGCATGGCTGTTTAAATCTTCTTATTAATGATTCGAGGTGGGATGAATTAAAAGTGGAAAACACTGGAGAGCCACATCCCAGTGGGCAGAGTGCTGGGCTGTGCCCGTGGTCACTCCCAGCAGGAAGAGCTGCAGACTTTTTTAATTTACTTTTTTTTTTCACTTAGTTCCTGGTTTTGGTAAGTTCCAGCCCTGCTGGGTCTGGCTGCCAGTGGAGCAGGACAGGTTTTGCCCTGAAGAGAAAATGTGACACATCATAATGTGAGAACAACACAGGGTTTCCCCTTTTGACTCAGTGCACTGGTTACATCAAATCCTGGACTGGTTTGGGTTGGGAGGGACCTTAAAGCCCCTCTCATGCCATCCCACCCCCTGCCCTGGGCACAGACACCTTCCAGCCTGGAGCTGGGTACAGGTCTGGTGATCCAGGATTCTGAAAGGCCCCGTGGTGTGGGCTGGGTTGGTCTGTGCTGGGAGATGGGGAATGGGGAATGGTCCACAGCACCCCTGATTAGGTTTCCTCTCTTTTGGGGGATTCTCCAGTGGATTTTGCCCTGAAGGTTGTCCAGTGGTCAGAGTCGGAGACAGTGAGGCTGCAGCTCTGGGACATTGCAGGTGAGTTCAGGGACCAGCAACTGCTCAGGAGCAGAATTTAAAGTTCTCAATGCCTTTCCCCCTTCCCTTTTCCTCTTCCTTTCTTTCTTCCTATTCTTTTTTTTTCTTTTCCTTCTGCTACAGAAATAAATCCCAGGAGCCCGTGGATTCCAGAGGCAGGACTGCTCTGGTTTGCTGGGCTGGCTCTAGCCTGCTGTAGTAATTTAAATATTTAATTAAAAGCCCATTTGCAAGGAGGGCAGCAGCACAGAAGGTAATTCCTGCTGAGCATTTCCTTTCGGTTTCAGAGGCAGAGCAGAGGGAATGGAGGAACAGGCTCAGCTCCAATCTTGTGTTAAAACCTGCATTTCTGGCATGATAGGCAGGAATCCTGAGGCTGCATGGAGCAGCTCCATGGACCTTGTGCTGCTTTGGCTGCCAGGATTGGGATCTGGCTGCTCCTTGAGCTGTGGGAGCAGAGCCAGTGGATCTCTTGGGAGCAGCCTTGGCAAGAGGAGACCATTGGATGGCCCAGAGGTGGTGGGACCAGGCTGGGAGTGGGACACACTCCAAGGGACAACTTTACACATCCTGAGGTGGAGTGAGGAGCCTCTGCTCCCCACAGAGGTGCAGAGAAATGTGGTTCCCAAATTCCTTGGCACCAGGACAGGTCGGGGCAGCAGCATCTCTAAAATGTCACTTCTGGATGTGGAGAGATAAGGAAAACAGGGCTGTGGTTTCCTCTGGTTTCACTGCTCAGCTGCCTGTGTCTGGAATCCTTAAAAAGGCAACAAGAAGGAGAAGTTGGCAGCAGGAGGATTGCAGCAAGAAACTGGTTTCAATTTCGGCCCCAAAAAGGCTTTTGGGTGTGGAAAGCAGAGAGCCCATGCCCATTGCCACTGCCTGTATTTCCTCATTATTTAAGTGGGGATCATTAGTGTCAGCTGAGAAAACAATAGGCCATGATAAACACATCATTTGCATGAACTAATCTAAAAATACTAACTCTTGGGGGGGGGATTTTTTCCCTTTTTGATCCCCAAGGGCAGGAACGTTTCACCTCCATGACCCGCCTGTACTACAGGGAGGCCTCAGCCTGTGTCATCATGTTTGATGTCACCAACATCAGCACCTTCAGCAACAGCCAGAAGTGGAAGCAGGATTTGGACAGCAAGCTCATGCTGCCAGATGGGAACCCTGTGCCTTGCCTGCTGCTGGCCAACAAGGTGAGGGGCTCTGGATGTGCTCTGGGGGTGTGTGTTTATTTGGGTGTATTTGTGTGTGTGAGTTCATCGATTTGGGTGTATTTGTGTGTGTGTATTTTTTTGGGTGTATTTGTGTGTGTGTATTTATTTGGGTGTATTTGTGTGTGTTTCTGTGTGTGCCTGATGCAGAAGGAAAAGGAGACACCTTTAGCTCTCAGCCTTGCCTGGAGTTATCCCACACCCTTTAATTCCCTGGATTTTCTTTCTCTAGCAAGGATTCTCTTCCATATCCAGGTCTGCCCTGGGATGCAGTGCCTTGTCCCGTGCCCTTGGAGCTCTGTAGCTCCTGGATTACAAAGCTTTGCTTTTTTTTGTCTTTAACTTGCAGTATCACAAAATCATGGAGTTGTTAAGGTTGGAAAAAACCCTTCAGATCACCAAGCCCAACCAGCAGCACCACCATCAAACCATGGCCTCAAGTGCCACATCCACAGGTTTTTTGAACATATCCAGGGATGGTGACTTCACCACTGCCCTTGGCAACCTGTTCCAGGGCTTTACAACCCTTTCCATGAAGATTTTTTTCCTAATATCCAATCTAAACCTTCCCTACAGGATTTGAGGCCCTGTCACTGTTCCCTGGGCAGGCTGTGTGTGACACTGGGGCACAGCTCCTGTCACAGCTGCCACAGGGAGGGATGTCTTTCCATTTTTGCTGTGTGGTTTTGTTGCTGCCTTTTAATGATGTGTTTTTCCTTCATTTAAAAACTACCTTTGTGTTCTTCACGTGCCAGCACTGGCTCAGCAGCTCTTTCCAGATTCAGTTTGAGACTTGCCTGGTCTGGGAGAGCCTAAAACAGCAGATGACTCAAAAACACAATGGGTGGGCAGGAGGGTGGATTTTCTTTTCCACTTTTTCACAAATTGCACTGCCCTCAATAAGTGTTTCCCTCAATCACTCCCTACAACTCCCTGAAAGGAGGTTGGAGGCAGCTGGAGTCAGGTTTGGATCCCAGGGAATAGTGACAGGATGAAAGGAAATGGCCTCAGGCTGGGCCAGGGGAGGGGCAGGTTGGAAATGAGGAGGAATTTCTCCCTGGAAAGGGGGGTCAGGCCTTGGCAGGGGCTGCCCGGGGAGGGTTGGATTCCCCATCCCTGGAGGTGTCCAAGGAAGGACTGGATGTCCCTCAGTGCTCTGGGCTGGGGGACAAGGTGGGGATCGGGCACAGCTTGGACTCGATCCTGGAGGGCTTTTCCAACTGAAATGATTCTGGGATTCTGTTCTAAGGTAACAGTTCTGCCTGGTTTAGGGAAATCTGTGTGACTGTCCCCATGAGCTGTTATGGGTCAGGGTCTGTCTCTGCCTCCTCGTGGGTCCCATTGCCATTGGGGTGGCCCCGGTGCCACCACACCTGTAACTCCTTTCTGAGAGGCAGATTTGGGATGAGGGACAGGGTTTGAAGCTCCATTCCATGAGTGCTTGACTGAGGTGTGTCAGTAACTCAGATGAGATAAATAAATTGCTGCTTGCAACATCCCATTAGGAACCTTGCCCCGAGAGCTCTGTATCAGCCTGGGATCTGGGAGATGTGGAGGGCTCAGCTGCCTGCACACAGGCAGTAAATGGCCCTCACAGCTTAAAAATTAGGAAGAAATCCTTCCCTGTGAGGGTGGGGAGGCCCTGGCACAGGGTGCCCAGAGAAGCTGTGGCTGCCCCATCCCTGGAAGTGTCCAAGGCCAGGCTGGAGCAACTGGGATAGTGGGAAGTGTCCCTGCCCATGGCAGGGGTGGGATGAGATGAGTTTAATGTCCCTTCTAACCCAACCCATGCTGGGGTTCCATGTTTCTGAAATGCCTGACTCCTGCTTTGCAGTGTGACCTCTCCCCATGGGCAGTGACCAGGGAAGAAGTGGATCGGTTCAGCAAAGAAAACGGATTTTCGGGATGGGTGGAGACATCTGTCAAGGAAAACAAGAATATCAGTGAGTCCATGAGGTAGGAACAGTGCCTGATGCATCCAAGAGCTAATTCCCTGCCCTGAGTTGTGGCCTCTCCATCCCTGGAAGTGTCCAAGGCAGGTTGGACAGGGCTTGGAGCAACCTGGGATAGTGGGAGGTGTCCCTGCCCATGGGATGAGATGAGCTTTAAGGTCCCTTCCAACCCAAACCATTCTGTGATTCCCTATGATCCTTTCCAACATGCCAAGGGAGATGCTGTCAGTGAGGAATAAATAATACACAATAAATCTCCTGAAGGGAAACTGAATTCTGAAAGGTTGGAAGTTCTTCTCTCCTTGGATAAGCTCTGCCGTGCCTGTGGAAACAGGAATTCTTTCAACAGCACCAGGGTTGGTTTTTTTGTGCTGGCCCCTTCCAGGAGGATGGGAGTCATTGTGCAAAGAGATCAGAAATTGGGATGCACCAATCCTTTAAGTGGAGAATTTGGCCTTTTCTGAAAGGTATTGGAATCATGGAATCATTAAGGGTAGAAAAGACCTTTAAAAGCATCCAGTCCAACCACGAACCCAACACCACCACCATGGTCCCCACTAAACCATGTCCTCAAGTGCCACATCCACATGTTTTTTAGCACTTCCAGGGATGGTGACTCCACTTCTGGGCAGCCTGTGCCAGGGCTTGACAATCCTTCCTGTGAAAAAATGTTTCCTAATATCCAATCTAAACCTAGTCTGGGTATTCACAGCTCAGCCTGAGGTTGGGCAGGTGGTATCCAGGGAGGCTGTTGTTGCATCCCAGTCCTTAAGTGGACTGGAGGTGAGGTATTAATTATCCAGTCACTGCAGAGTCTCCTGATGCTGCCAGGAAGTCATAGGAACCCTCTTATCAGTGCTGTGAACTCCCTTAACCTGATTTTTTAATCATTTTCTGGAGTGTCGTGTCCTCCTGGGCTGAATTGCTGCAGTGCTGAAAGGCTGTGTGACCTCGTGCTGCTGCTTAAAAAACCCCCCCAAACCAAACCCTCCCATGTTTGTCTTGCAGAGTGCTGATTGAAAAGATGATGTCCTCATCCACAGGGGATGGAAGTGCCTGCAGTGCTGGGAGTGGGGATTATATTCACCTCAAGGAGCCCACCCCCCCGGGCTGGGGGTGCTGCTGAGGGCCCTGACACACCATGTCCTCAGGGCCAGCAGTGATGGTCCTTTTATTATCAGCATCATTTCTCCCTAAACTGGCTGTCACTGGTTCTGGGGTGAGTTTTTTGACATGGTCATGGACTGGTTTGTGTTTAGTGAATATTGTTCCTCAGCAGAGCATTGCTACAGTGACTTGAGTGAGGAGTGGAAAGGAGAGAAGGGAAAAGATTCCTCTTTTTTGCAGTGTAGCTGGAGCTCTGATGTAGCACAGTGCATGTCCAAGCACAGGGCTTGGATTACATTTGCTTTTTTTAAGTCTGGAGCACTTCACCTTCTGCCACGTGGCCTGTCCCAGGTTGCTGAAGGTATATTTTTAATATTGTTGCACCTTTATCCCCCATTCCCTGCACACCAGAGGCACCAGCCCAAAGCCCTGCAGTGACCCTCATTCCCAGAGTCCAGGTGCTCTCTGTGCCTGTGGAATCCCAGAGTTGGGATTACAGCACTTGACTCCTTGCTCTGGAATGACAGACCTGCTCACGTGTCCTGGGGACACCAGCACACCCCAGCATTGCCACCAAACATCCTGAAGGTGGAAGGGGGGGATGTGGATCCACGTGGGGTCCACGGAACCTGTGGAATTACCAGGCTGAATTTGGGAACTGCTGCAGCACTTCCCTGTGTTCTCACTGGGGTGTTGAACAGCACATTCCTCCAGTTTTGATCAGGAATTGCCTTGTGTCCCCCTCCTCTGTCTGGCACAATCCCATTATCCTGTTCTGCTGCTTTATTGGGGCACAGGGAGCTGCATGAGGAATGGGCTGTAAACTCCTTTGTGGGCCACAACAAGAGCCCCTTTCACTCTGAGCACACCCTGGATCCCACCACCCCAAACAGCCTTGCAATTGCTGATGAATTGCCTTCCCACCATTATCCTGCAGCCCAGAGGGAATTTGGTGGCAGGGCTGGTGTAGGAAACACCTCCCTGAAAGCCCCCCCTGCTGCTTTTAGTGGGGCAGGAGGAAGAGGAGAAGAGTTTGTGGGACAAAAGGAAATGAAGAAGCCACCCCTCCCTTCCCTTTGGTGCCTGCTTCCCCCCATGTATCCCAGGTACTTGTGTGGAGAACAGTTCTTGCCCCAAAATTGGTACAAACACATCAGAGAAATCAGAAGGAAACTCAGACTTCAGGGCTGGAGTTAAAATGTTGTGTGTATTTGATATGTTTTTGACTCTGTGATCTCAGTGTGTGATGTTGCAGAATTGTCCTGCCCATGTTTTAAGTTGGGATTTCAGCAAATGGCCTTCAATGACATTTTTTCCCTTGAAAACAAGACTATAAATTGCTCTGTCCTGATTCCTGATGAATTAGGACTGGTTTTCTTTGGCAAATTATTCCTCCTGTCTGTCTTTTCTTACTCTATATAATCTGTGGAGGGAGGTGGTAAAACAGGAACCACTTGCCTTCACTAAGCACAAAAAATATGAGTTTTCATTCTCTGGAGTTGAAAAGAATTGATAAGTAAACTATAAGGGTTAAGAAATTTAGAACTAGTCGTNCCCAGGCTGCTCCAACCTGGCCTTGGACACTTCCAGGGATGGGGCAGCCACAGCTTCTCTGGGCAACCTGTGCCAGGACCTCCCCACCTTCCCAGGGAATTCCTGGGCAGAAAAGCCTCTTTCCACCTTTTCCATGTCCCTTGGAGAGCTGCCAGGGCCTCCTGGGTGTCTGCACCTCTCAAGCTGCACCTTTGCTTTCACAAGTGCCTCTAAAAATCAAGCAAAAAGCCAAAGGAAGATTTTTTTTTTTTTCTACTCCACATCATTTCTGTTCAGCCCAGTGGTTTCCAGTCCCTGTGTGTGCCTTGGGGGGGGGTTATTTTCCACTTTACTGTTGGTTCACATCTGACACAGAAGGCAAATGTTAAAAAAACCCCCAAGCTGCACCAGAAACAGCCGTTGTTGAGCTCATGTAAAACCCCAACCAGACAGGAAAACCATTTCCCTGAGCAGATGTGTGTGTTTTCAGAGATCTCTCTGTGGCACAAGGTGCTTAAAAAAAGCAAAAAAAACCCCAACTAAACCCTCCTTTCATTTAATCTTGTAAAACAGATTCAGGAGCCCCATCACAGATGATTTTCTGGGCTGGGCAGTGGAAGCTGAAATAATTCCTGTTTTTAAAACAACAGCAAGGCAAAAGCCAAGGAATGTTTTAACTGAAGTTCAGTTTTGTTCATGCAGGTGGATAAACCCTGAATCTTTCAAATAGGAATCAGAAATATCTTGTCTTTGTTCTGCTTCACTTGTGCCTTCATCAGGAATGAGCTGTTTGGGGGATGAAGTTTATTTTCCCTGCTTTGACTTTGTGCCCTCTGTGTGACTCTGGGCCAACTGTACCTATTTCCCTCTCATCTCCTTCTTGTAACTTTAATTTGGGCTCCAGGGACTCAAAAACCCAAGGTGTATTTTCTATACTGATGGCTGCACACAGCTGGAAATTTTTACTGCAATTTGAAAGCAGATTATAGGCCATAAATAAGTCAACAATATCAAAACTCAGCTTTTTTTTTTTTTTAATTGCTTGCTGTTACACAGAAATGTTTTAGAGACAGGGTTGTGATTACTGTAAAACTGCAGTATTATGTTTATATAAAGGGGAAAAACTGCTGGGAGGTTTAATCCACATCAACCAGTAACTAATGCAGTATTGCAACTGTTAGAAATAAAAAATTTACATTACTTGGTTCATAGTTGTGGTTTTCTTGTCTCAACAGTCCTAAGAAATGGGTTCACAGGTTGAAACTGGAAATAAAAATAACAGGAATGTATAAAGTGAGAACTGTCCTGCATTAACAGCAAAACAAATTAGATCCTTTCCACTGAAACATCCTCAATTAGTGGAGTTTTATTGAGCTACAGGCGGGACATAAACACGCCAAACTTGCCAGAGTGGCTTTAATTCCATATATCCAGCAAAGAAGTCCTTGATGTGGTTCCTGCACCTTGGCCCTCAGGGCTCGTTAATTCGGTGTATTTTGGGGCAGTTGCTCCCGGTGCCTCTTTCTTCCCTGACCAGCTTGGTTTTCATGAGTCTTGCCTGGCACAAAGGGCAGGGCACAGCTGGATTGGGCAGGAAAATGGCAATAATTGCAAAAGGAAGACAAATGAAACACAAGCAGGGCATTAAATGAACTCAAATTATCCTATAATTATAATTACTGCTGTAAAGCTGACCATATTTGTATTGTCCAAGCAGTCTTGTCCAACATATAAAATATGATTTTAAGTGCTATTTTAATAAAATTTAAAGATGAGTCTCTTAACGATCCAAGTGCAAAGCAAAAGTGAGTTGTTATTGTAGATGCTGCTATTTTAATGACTGTGGAATGCGTTTTAATTTTCATTTTAATTTTTAAAACAGCTGCTTTTCCAAACAAAAAGTAATTTTTGGGGTAATTTGGGGGTTTTAGGGAATTTGTAGTATAAAATCAAATATCTTCTGTGGACTTTGCATGGATTGTGCACATCCATCTGCTGACTGGCACAGGGAAAGTGGTGGTGATGAAATCAGCGCTGCTGATAAAATCTACTGCTGAAATTAATTTTCTTCATAACAAAAATGAATCCCGTTGAACCCGGGGCTGATCAGTGGAATAAAAACCCACAAGGATGTGTTGGAAGAATATTAAAGCGTGTCGATTATTACGAATTTCCCCCCGTGACACGATCCACCCTGGTCCGGGGGTCACTCCACAGCACGGGAGGTGCTCTTGGACCCAGGGGAAAGGAGTAGGAGGGAACGATGCGATGGAATTCCAATGGAATTCCACTGGAATTCCGTGGTGTCCCGTGCCAGGGCTCTGGCTGTGCCCCAGGCAGGGCCGGGACAGGGCTGGTGCCTCATCCCGGTGTGTATTCCCGGCGGATCCTCTGAAGTCTGGCAGCAATTCCATGACAAAGGGCTTGGAATGCCGGGGCTGGAAGCCCCCCGGGCTGGGCTCAGCCTGCCCTAACCCCGCTGCCTAAGTCGCGATAGGCACGACAGGGCAGGACAAAACACAGCACAACAAACCAGGGCCTTCGCACCGAAACAGCCGCAATTATTGGGGTTTTATTGAGCTGCAGGCGGGACATAAACGCGCCAAACTTGTGCATCTGTGAGTCAGCCAGAGTGGCTTTAATTCCATATATCCAGCAAAGAAGTCCTTGGTGTGGTTCCTGCACCTTGGCCCTCAGGGCTTGTTAATTCGGTGTATTTTGGGGCAGTTGCTCCCGGTGCCTCTTTCTTCCCTGACCAGCTTGGTTTTCATGAGTCTTGCCTGGCACAAAGGGCAGGGCACAGCTGGATTGGGCAGGAAAATGGCAATAATTGCAAAAGGAAGACAAATGAAACACAAGCAGGGCATTAAATGAACTTAAATTATCCCATAATTACTGCTGTAAAGCTGACCATATTTGTATTGTCCAAGCAGTCTCGTCCAACATATAAAAATATGTTTTTAAGTGCTATTTTAATAAAATTTAAGGATGAGTCTCTAACGATCCAAGTGCAAAGCAAAAGTGAGTTGTTATTGTAGATGCTGCCATTTTAATGACTGTGGAATGCATTTTAATTTTCCCATGGTTAAAGCAGCTCCTGTTCTAAACAGAATGAGTCATTTGGGAGTTTCTAGGAAATTTAAAGTGCAAAAAATCCAAAATCTTCTGTGGACTTTGCATGAATTGTGAATGTCCTTAACTGCCGACCGGCACAGGGAAAAGTGGTGGTGGTGAATTCAGTGCTGATGACAAAATCCACTGCTGAAACCAATTTCCTGCGGTTTTTAAATAATAAAAATTAACGACACTGAACCCGCTCCCGGGGCCGCGTTTTCCCTCCAAAACCGCGCCGGGCCCGCGCGGCGAATCTGCGGGCCGGGCCCCGAGGCGCCGCCGCGCCCCGAAAAATTCCCGGAGGAGAGGGAAAAAATTCCCG
>WEIV01022264.1:146143-175432 GCA_013390005.1 Calyptomena viridis
TGCTCCGCCCGCCCGGGTCCGCTCCCGGCCGTGGGTCCCCCCGCCCCGAGCGGGGCCGGGCTGGGCCGAGCGAGGCGTTGGGCTTTGCTAAGCCGCGCTTTAGGAGCGGGGCTGTGTGTGGCCGGGCCGGGTCTGGGGTTTGCGGGGGTTGGAGCCTGAGGAGTCGCGTGGTGGTGGCTTGGGAAGTGTGTGGTGGGAAGGGCTGGAGCCGTGCGGGGCGTTCGGGGTGGATCGCAGGGAAAGGTTCTTCCCCCAGAGGGGGGGTGGGCACTGAACAGGCTCCCCAGGGTTTGGGCACATTCCCAAGGCTGCCAGAGCTCCAGGAGGGTTTGGGCAACACTCAGGGATTGTTGGGGTGTCTGTGCAGATCCAGGAGTTGGACTGGATGATCCCTGTGGGTCCCATCCAACCCAGGATATTCGTGATTCTGTGAACTTCTTTGTATCTGAAAGTTTACCAAACGGTGAGGAGTGTGTTCTTTTTTACCTTGTGATTTTAAGGCATAAACTTGTGATTTAAGTTGTATTTATAGGAAAAGTAAGAGGTTTCCCACGTTGCTCTCATAATGGTCTGAAATTTTTTCATTTTCAAGATACTTAAGTAGTTGGTTGTACTTTTATTCCCGGTGAGCCTGGTCTGGGGTGTGGATATTTTGACTAATAAATGCAAATTAATTGTGGTTATAATCCCTATATACAATTATAGATTGTATATAGCTTATATATTTGATGTTTAAATGATGTCTCTGATACATGAGATTTTAAACAAATAAATGGAAACCGCGGGTACTTTGCTTAGTAGGGAAGTGGCTCAGTGATTAGTGATACAATTGTTTCTTAGCTCATTTTTGAACCAACAGAGTGTTCCTGCATGGAAAGGGAAGGGCAGATAAAGCTCATTTGGGGAATTGTCTCAGATCCAAAAGGTGGATTTACAGAACTATGTGTACCCTGCTCTGAAACATCACGTTTTGGCTTTTTGCAAAGCAGGATGTTGTGCTGGCTGGACCAGTGGTCTGGTGCTGGGTTCCCAAATTAGTGGTGCTGTGACTCTGCTGCTGGGGGGGACATTAAATGTTGGGGGGTCACTTGCCAGCACTGGGGTCTTGCAACAAGTAAGGGAACGTTTTTGTCTTGAAAAGCAGAACTTCTGAGCTTGCTGGGATGAAGTGACTTTGCAGGCATTTCTAAAAAAATAATGGAAACAAAACCCAGTCCTGCAGAGTTGTAAAAGGTGTGACTTGTGTCACTCTCAGCTGACAGGCACAGGAAAATAAAGCAGGGAAGTCCAGCAGGTTGTTGGGAGCAGCAAACCTGTTGGCACGTGTCAGGATAGATGTGGGAGTCCTTTATCCACCTCTGTTTAATGGCCCTTCCAGGAGGAAAAAGGTAAATATTCAGTGGCTGCTACATTATATTGCTGTGCTAAGTATTAACTAGAGAACTCTGCTAATAGATTTAAATCCATTAATAGATTAGGCCTGAAATTATTTTTTTCTGGTTGTTCTTACTTTGCTGTGGGTAATATGGAAGCCTTGTGAAAGGTTCTTCATCACAGTAAGATTTAGTGTTGGAAAAGTTTTGCTTTAGTCAGTGTTCTTTGAATTAATTTATTATATCTCCTGGTTTCTAGTGAATATATATGCACCTAAACCAGTGAACTTCATAAAATCCAACATATATCCCCAGTTTTTACTGCACTTGTCAGACAATGCTACCTTAAGACTGAGTCTGGTTGTTGAAGTTGGTTTCTTAAAATCATTAAGAAGTAGTAATAAGGTCCTGGTATTTATAGACTTCATGTGCCTGGCACTGAGAGCCAAGTACTTTCTACACAATTAAATTTCTCCTGGATGGATAATGATGGTATTTGCACTGTTGTTAGAAAAAGGCAAGAAGTAAAAAGTGAAGGAACCTCTGCATTTTGTGGGTAACTATCCTGGAAAAGCAACAATTCCTTGGTGGTGACATTATTATATCCCTATAACATGAAATATTATAGGGATATAATAAATGAAACAAAATAAAATACTTTAAGCCACTGTGGTTTTATCTCCATCATCAATCAATTAATGTGGTATTGACTTCCAGTGGAGCTTGGTTCTGCTTTTCCTCACTGCTCCCTTCCTCCAGACTTTGCAAACTGAGGTGCTTTGGGCAGGTGTGGAATTCCCAGGGTTTTTTTGGTTGTTCATTTTAACATTAAAGCCAGTTATGAATTGATCTCGGTGCTTCAAGGCTTTACATCCTTCATTTTTCTGGGTTTGAATCCCAGTGCAGTGGAAGGGTGAAACTTTACTTGCAGGAAAGAAAGTATTTGTCTGTTAGATAAAACTTATTGCCAGTGTTGTACCTGGGCGATGTAAAATACAAATATTGTGATTCTGGAAGTAGAAGAAGAAAAGCAACAATTCCTTGGGGATTGTCACTCACTAAAACCCGGATAATGCTGTGTTATGGTCCAGAGAGAGGTGTAGACATTTTACAGATGAGGGAAAAGATGATCCTTGTTCTCTTTCAGCCTAAAGAGAAACAGAGAGAAGGAAGAGTTAAAATCAAGATGAAAACACCAGGGACAACCTGGGTCACAAAGGGATTTGGGAGCTGGGAGGGGGTTTGGGTTTGATTTCCTCCCCTGCTCTGCACCAGAACATTTCTGTATTAAAATCTCCTCAATGAAAGTTAGATTCCAGTAGAGAACAGGCACAAGGCTGCTTAATTGTTGCTGCATAAATCATTTAATTGTTTTCTGGAGTTTGAAATAGTGAATCCCTAAAAATGCTGCAGATGCCCTGAGCAGTGCCTGGTTTTACAGCCAGCTGCAGTTACACCAGCCCCAAACCCTGACCTCTGAACTGGGAACCTCTGCCTGGTGGGTCCTGGCTGAGCACAGAAGTGCCACATTTTCAGCAGGTTAAGCCCAGAGTGCCATGTTTGAGGTCCCTAAGTGTCACAACGTGCCATGTGGCAGCTCCTCGTGGTGATTGTAAATCCGTGTTCATGGCAGGCCCAAATCCAGCACTGCAGGTTTGCTTTGCCCAGCTTTGAAAATACCTGCAGGAAACAGTTCCTGGGTGTAATTTATATTTTCAGTGCATGAAAAAGGCCCCAAAAGGTGCTTTTAATGGCAATATTTTTTGATAATATTGACCTCCAAGGCGACACTTTTACCAAGTGGAATAAGAAGCAGAAAGTGAAAGCAGCCCCTGAGGCAGAGCTGCCCCTGAGGGGGAGGGAGGGGCTGTAGCTGTTCACAAATGCTTGGTTTGATGGTTATATTGCTTAAATACTGTGGTTAAAAATTCTCAGTAACCATTGACTCTCGTTCACTTGTTTTATTGTAGTAGAAGGTGTTACTTCATTTGACCTAAACATTCCTTTTCAGTGCAGGACCAGATCAGTGATTGGATCTTTTAGCTTTGCTTTTCAGGAGTTGGGGGGTTTAAATTTGCACTTTATCTGTGGATTTGGATACCTCTACAAATACCTGGGGATCTAAGTGGTTCCTGGAAAAAAAACCAGGATATTTCTGCCTGATTGTAGTGTCTGTGTGAGGTGTTACAGACACTGAGGGTTTAGGGACCTCACTGGCTGAACAGGGGTATTACTGTTCAATCCTTATTTAGCTGTTACAGGCAATTATCCTTTTCTATGCTGCTCTTGCTTTTCATGATTTCAGAATTGCAGTTTGATTGGCATCAGGTATAAGTTGCAAGAATTACTGTGCATTTCTGTTTTAATTACAAGAGTATTACTTTGCTAAGTGCTTCCATCCCAACATATTGATGACTTAGTAGATGAGTTGCTGTTTAATCCAAAAGTATTGGACTGACAGTTGTTATTAAAATTTAAGCTATTAGACCTCTCTCTGTAGCTTTTCTGCCCCAGTTCCTTCTCACTTGCACACTTAAAGTGTTAAATTGAATTACCAAAGAAGTTATCTTTAAATTTCAGTGCATATTTTAAGCCAGATTGAACAATATCCATCCCAAATGTCCACCAGCCTCTCTTTTTATGCTCAGTCTAACTGGATTTAACAAACAGTTTATTTTTATGTCTGGTTGCTTGTTGTAACATCTTCTAGTTCTTGCTAATGGCAAAGAGAGACTCTTCATTGACACCACCAATATCTTTTTCTGCCTCTTAACTGCAGTGAACTTAGAGTGTGTTTTTATCTCCTTGGTGTGATAAACGTTGCAATCTCTTGTTGCAAACTCATAATTATCAGTGCTGTTGACAGCTCTAAATAAAACCAGAAGTTGATCCAAATGAGAGGAATGATGAGGATCAAGTGAAGAGAAGGGCAGGTGCAGGAACAGGTTGGTTGATGTTTCTTTCCCCATGAGCTCCCCTGGTTCTCTTGGGAACTGGCAGATCTTTATCTTCAGTGTTATCCTTGCAGGTATTGCCTCTTTACTCCACCCTTGTCCTTGCTCTGCAAAATTAGATAATGCAAGGAAACAGCCTTCTCTTTAATTCTGAAATAGTGATTTATGATTTTTTTAATTAATACAAATATCACAACTCCTGTTCACCAGGTAGGGAAAGCTGAGCAGGGTTTACTTTGTAGCTGCAAGCCCAGGGGACTGTGCTTGGAGGAAGAATATTTTCCACTGGGACAATGTTTTTGTGGATGTTTTAGCTGACACTGTTACATTTTCAGTACCTGATTTCATGTGTGTGGCTGAAGGAACAAGAAGGAGCTGCATGACCAACTTATAAGGTGGAAATACTGCAATTTCCATCTCCTTTGTTGCATCATTGATTTCAGAAACTGTTGTCTGACTATGTGGAAATTCTGTTTGGTTTTTCCCCCCCATTTATTCCTTTGGAGGTAAAAAACCCTAATACTTGGTACTTAAACCAAAGCAGACATTTTATTTAGTAACTTCACATGCTCTCCAGGATAAAATTAGTGTTTTCACATGTGAGATGGATCAGAAGGCAATCTTCAGGGAGACTGCCTGTTGGAATAGGAATGTAAATCCTTGCATGATAAGCCATAACAAGCCTTGTCAATAATTGTGTTCTTTAATGGCTGTTTTACCACACTCAGTGGAGGGGGTGAGCAGTGCTCTGCACCACAGGGCTCTTGGACTTTGTCCACTCACACGTGCTCTGAGGTTGGATGGGATTCAACCTGTACAAATCCAGTGACTGATCTTGCCTTCCTTTTTTTTGCCTGGTTGGTTTTTTTGAGGGATTGAGTTTGGGCTTTGGCTCTTAGTTTTTTTCAGAGACTTGGTGTCGAGTTGAAGTAGAATTTTGCTCCTTCATCCTTTGAAGGCTGGTGCTGTAAGCCATGAATTAGAGGGCAACTTATATTTCATTTCCAATGGATCAACAGGCAGAACACAGACTTTGGGGGGTCTTTCAGCAGAGAGTGCAAGATGTTAATGCCAATGTGCAGCTCAGTCGGGGGATCTGAGTGAAGCTGCTGGGAAGGGATGTTGTGTCCCTGTGCTGGTTTTGGCTTCTCTTTGCAGGGCACCCCAGCTATGTTTGCCTGGCTTTTCAGGTTATAGAAGTGAACTCATGTGATGATTTTGATTTTGCAGGAATCATCATTTGCTTTGGGTCAAAAGAATTGTAAAAAGTGACTGTGGAGGGAGGAGTGTTCAAATCTCTGAGCCTCCTCCTCCCATCCCATGCCAGTTGTTACAGGGGATGTTTAGAATGTGAGTTTGAGGCATTATCAGTGAACTCAAATATAATTCCCTTGAGCAGCTGTATTACAAGGCAGTTTTGTCTTGTCAATAAAGTGGTTGGTACTTGATTTACAAGGTGCTGATAAAACAGCCACGAGTTATTTCTATTCCATTTTGGAGGTTTCAGTGAGTTAGAGAAGCAGATCTGATTTTGGTGACAGGTTTAAGTGGCAGCTGCTTGTGGAGGGAACTCCTTTGGCCTGGAATTGGGCATCACATTTGCACTGTGAATGATCCCTGGGTGCTTGTGCCACTCTTAGTTTGGTTAAAGAGCACAGAAGGTGCTGAGGAGCTAAAGAAATTCTGATCCATGGTCATTCCCTGTCCAAAAACACAGGTTGGGTGAAATGTGTGGTTTCATTGTTGTGCCCAGTGGTGCATTTAGGGTGTCCCAGCTCTGGCATCTTCCTAGAGAATCACTGGAACTCACTGAGAAAGCTCCAGGAAGCCTCAGTGAAAACTTAAAATGCTTTAGAAACTGGGCCCACGCAGGAAAACAAAAATCCCAGGAGAAGGTGGGAGAGCAAGTGTGGGTATATTGAACTGGGAGAAGCAGAAATTCAAAAAAGAGCAGTTAAGAAATGTTTATTAATGATAATATTTGTGTACTTATCAAAAAGCATTTTCAGATTCTGAGACCATAATCCACACTGTTATAATACACCCTTAGGAAAATGCTGGAATATGATTGTGCTCATTTGTGACTTCAGAGGTGTTAAGTGGGTGATTTATGAGAGTTTCCTTGGGATGCTCTTGGGCTACAAATCCAGCACTGGAAGCATTTCCTTGTTACATAAAGAAAGCTTTTATATCTCTGTCATTATGAATTCCTAATGATTTTTTTCCTGCTCTTTAACAGGAACAGGAAGGTGGTCGATTACTCCCAGTTTCAGGAATCAGATGATGCTGGTAAATAACTTTTCTTAACAGGATGATATTCTTGGGCTGGAGCAGTTCCTTATTGCCTTGCATATTAATTGTTTTTCTTAAACTCAAATTCCAAGGAGTTGCTGTTCTTCACAGCCTGAACTGCTAATAAGTATTTGAAAATAAGATTCTCATATGTTTTGTATTAAACAAACAATGGTGATAGAAATCTTATTATTTAATGCTTGTATTGTTATAGTGCCTTGAGGCTGTTGGCAGCAACTCCCTTCCTTGGTCTATGTTATGTTCTGGATCTTCCTGATGCCACTTTTTTCTACAGTAAAATATGTTTTCCATTTATTTTAGTGGACTGTAGTTAAACCCATAATATCAGGCATTTTTGGGAATTGCATCTAAAGAATAAAATTTGTATGTTCTGTGTGAATGAACAAAACATTTGTGGCAGCCATATGGAATGTTTTTTGGGTTCTTAGAAGACAGATACAGTGCTACTATTTGTTTATCAATGATAATTACACTGATAGTTAATATAAAACAAATATGCATAATTCTTAATTGCAGCTCTGTTAGTCATTGAATAAGGTATTGTGTAATAGTTGTAAAAAGTTGTGCTATAAACTCCTATATAATAACATATTTTTTTCCATCATAGGACACTAAATAGTGATTGCTGTTAAAAGCATGTAGAAATATGGATGGATGTTAATTTTTAATAGATTTATATAATAACTGACTAGGTGTAAAATGAGATACTGTGTCCTCTTGTGAGGCTTTTTATATGTTTCCAAATACTCTCATGTCAGACTTGACTGTACACAGCATTTTTATTATGCTGTTGGCAGAAGAAAAGGTAAATCACTGGTTTAAGACAGGACTTTGCTTCTATAAAATCTTGTTGGAAGCTTTGATTTTTTTTTTTTTTTGTTTGGTTTTGGCTTTGGGGGTTTTTTGTTTGAAGGGCTTCTTGTTGCTGTGCATGAAGTGATCAGTTTAAGTTACAGCTGAGGAATTGAGTTTGCTGGGAATGAGGAGTTTGGTTCAAAACCATTTTGTGCTGTCCTGTGCAGATGAAGATTATGGAAGAGATTCAGGTCCCCCATCCAAGAAAATCCGTTCGTCTCCCCGAGAGGCCAAAAATAAGAGGAGATCTGGGAAGAATTCTCAGGAGGACAGGTAAAAGAAACACTCCATCTGTTAGGAAATGTCCCCAGCCCTTGTCCTGGATGTGGGCAGCAGTGTCTTCCAGCAGGAATGACTGGAAGTGCAATTCAGGACTGGGAGCTCTCAGTCACACAACTGGCCCAAGCAGCTCAGTGAGCTGGTGCTTCCCTGGCTGAGTGCACAGAGAAACCATGTGTGGAGCACTTGTCACTAGTACTGCAGCCTTGAAAGAGCTTTCCAGAGCCAGTTGGAGTGGGGAGGAATAGGATGTGAGTTCCAAAAATTGGCAGCTAGAGCAGCTGTCCAGGTAAGGTGGCGGCAGGATGCAGTTGATTTTCCAGGGTTTGCAGGATGCTCAGGGCTTTGCTGTGCTTAGAGGTCAAATGGGGTTGTACAGGGGTACAGTTGGTACTTTTGTGGTCCTTTGTTTCTCATTTTGCCCAATTCCTAAACACAGTAATTTGTTGTGGTAACTGAGTTGGTGCCACAGTGTGAAAGGTGTCAGTGATGTCCCACTGAGCTGAGTAGGGACAGTTTCTGTGGAGTGAAGGTACCTTCCATTCTACACCTGTGCTCCCCAAATGGTTCCCATAAGATCCTTGAAGTAATTTCTGTTTCCATGACACATCAGCTTCAGGGGTGGAGGTTCTGCCAGCTGGTTCTTCTACAACCCCAAGGTGTCTTTTATTCTCCAGCAGAGATCAAATCATTTGAGGGAGCACAGAGCAAAGTGCAATTAAGAGCTGCACCACAACATGCACAGAGTGGAGTCTGAACAGTGACATAAAGACAAATGATGACTGTAAATCTATTCAGAATAAACCTTTACTCCATTTATAGACTCAGCATATTAAACCACCAAAATTCTAACTGAAATGGGAGCCATGTGGATTAGTGGTGGGTTTCACATGGTTCACCTCAACCTGATTATTTCCTGCTTGGTTCACTTGACTCCATCTAAGTTTATTTGTGATTCAGAGTTTGAACATTATCTTTCCAACTGTCATAACCACAGATACTTAAGGATTACTCAGGTGTATGGTGTGCTAATGTCCAGGAAAAGTGGGTATTCTTAGCATAGAGATGGGTTTGTTCTCTGAAATTGAATATTTTCCATAGAGCAGTGACTGAAATCAAAGTTAGAACAGCAGTCAGACTTTTATCTTTCTCTCATTTTCAGTGAGGATTCAGAAGACAAAGATGTGAAGACTAAGAAAGATGATTCCCACTCAGCAGGTAACTACTGATATATTTTCAGAATAGTCTGTGTCTCTTCAAAACCAGTTTGTGAGAGTTGAAGGAGTAGGATTTGACATGGAAAAGAAATAGTTCTGACTAAAGAAACAGCACTTCTCTAATACACTTAATCTGCCTCTGCTGCTGTTACTTCCTACCCTGATTTGGGATAATGTATTTTTTGTGTATTTGATGGTTCTATAAAGTTTGTCTTCACAGGAGCATAGATTTGTTCTCATCCCTGTAGTTTTCATCCATATTTCAGAATGAGAAAAGAAACTTCATCTTGGTACCTTTCCCTTGCAGATGAAGATTTTGGCAGTGAAGATGATGACATAGGAGCAGATGATGGCAAAGCTGACAGTGACTATGAGAGCTCTCAAAAAAGCAAAAAAGGAAAAAAGGCTAAACCAGACAAGAATAAGAGAGCAGCCTCCAAATCCAGGAAAAGGCCTGCAGGTAAAAAAAAAAGAGAAAAAGGGGAAAAGAGAGGTTGCTAGCCTTTACAGTGAAAGATATTGCAGAGAATCCTTACTGGGTGACAAGAAGGTGATTATTGACTGTGACAGTGTTGTCCTCCCAGCTCAGTTATTGAGTGTCCTGTTCTCTCCTGAATCACTTGACCTTTGTCATGCTGCCTCCAGGCAGGGGCTCTGTGCTGGGTACTCATCAAACTTGGTGCCTTTTGCTGCAGAGGACAGTGAGGATGAGAAGGAAGACCACAAAAACGTCCGTCAGCAGCGACAGGCGGCGTCCAAAGCAGCTTCCAAACAACGGGAGATGCTCATGGAGGATGTGGGGAGTGAGGAGGAAGAGCAAGAGGATGATGAGGCCCAGTTCCAGGAGAGTGAGTAAATGGCATTGTGGATAAGATCAGTGGGACATGTTTAGTACCAGGTGTGAGTTTATGGGTCTGGTCACACAGCAAAAGGAACATTTTGCTTTTTTGCCTGTGAACACTGAAGGCATAAATTGTTCTTAGGAATTTACTTATTACTGTGTATCTGTTCAACAGTAGGTTTTTCACATCTAGAATTTGTGTTCAGCAAAGATATTTGTATTTTGCAAAGATTTGTCTTTGTAACCAGCCTTAAAGGATTATTGTAAAGTTCTCAGTGCTTCTTGCTGCCCCTCTGGTTTTAAGGTATCAATGATATTTCAGATGATGTAAAAACCAAGTCAGATTTTGACCACAGCAGGTAAATGGAAGCTCACAAGGTCTCACAGTCACAGTCTCACTGGAAGATGTCTCAAATATATCTTCTGCCCACTTTTTTTTCCAAAAAACCTTAAATTTCCTTATGCTTCCAGCAGATTCAGGAAGTGATGAAGATTTCCTCATGGAAGATGATGACGATAGTGACTATGGCAGTTCAAAAAAGAAAAACAAGAAGGTCTCCAAGAAATCCAAGCCAGAGAGGAAAGAAAAGAAAATGCCTAAGCCCAGGCTAAAGGCCACGGGTGAGTCTGCACAGGAGATGCTCAGTTTGCTTGAGAGGCTTAGATTTTCTTTTTGTGCTGTAGAAGACTTTGTGACAATCTTGGGGTCAGCAGGAACCACATAAATGTGGAAGGACTAAAATGCCACAATTTAAAGCAGCATTATGAAATTAAAGGTGGCTTTAATTCTTATTTTAGGGATTGAATTTCTATCTGTGTCTTGTTGGGAAAACTACATGGTATTCCAAACCTTCCCTACTGAGTCTGACTTTTTATGTCTTGTAGCCAGATAGTACAATTTGTGGTTTTGTTGGGGACTTTGTGATGTTTTCAGGATGGAGGAAGGTGGGGAAGTCTGAACCAGGGATAAAAATCAATGCATTTCTGCAGGAAGTTTAAGATTATAAGTGATGTATGTTGTAGTGTGACAAGAGCTATGTTGATTTAGGATGTCATATGCAGTAATTAGTCAGGACTTGCAATTAAATAGCTTTAAAATCTCCTTAGCTGACTTTTCACTTCAGCTTTGCTAACTGGGAGTGCAAAAAACTGTGTGTGGGGTCAAAGCAAAACGAAACCTGCAACTGAAACGACTTGTAAATCCTATTTTTAGAACACCTTTGCTGCTCCTGATGATAAGTTTTACAAGGTTTTTCTTTTTCCAGTGACCCCCAGTCCAGTGAAAGGCAAAGGGAAGGCAGGTCGCCCCACAGCTTCCAAGGCAACGAAAGAAAAGACCCCATCCCCCAAAGAAGAGGATGAAGAGCCTGAAAGCCCCCCAGAAAAGAAAAAATCAGCCAGCCCTCCACCAGAGAAGTCAGGGGATGAGGGATCTGAAGATGAAGCACCCTCTGGTGAAGATTAAATGGCAGTTGAGGAAATCTTTGTTTAAAAAAAAAAAAGAGAAAAAAAAGAAAAAGGAAAAGAAAACATACTTAGGGGTAGAACACGGTTTTGGCTGTGGCTTGACTCATGGGCTTTGAATGCTGTCTTTACTTTCAGCTGTTTAATACAGTGTCTCCTTTTTTAATAAGAGGAAACCCTTATACAGTAATATTTTGAAGTCAATGTTCTCTGTTGGCCATTCCGTTCTCCCTCCCCCACCAAATCTGAAAGCCATTTGAGACAAATTTAACAGACCATTAAATATATTTTTTTTCAAGGGATATTGCAGTTGTGAAGCAATAAGGTTTGAGACTGATATGTGGAAACCATACTTACAAATCCTTAAATAGAATAGATTTCCCAGTGTTGGTAAGAGTTGTTTAAAACTATTATTCTGTATTTGAATATATGGAAAAAAATGAACCTATGCTTTAACAGACTTTTGTTGAGACAAGTTCACTCTCAGAAAAAAATGTAGTTGATATAATTCCAATTGAGGAAAAGGAGACACAGGGAGGAAACCTGTGTTTCTTGGATTCAGGCATGTTTTTCATGGAAAGCAATCAAGAGACTCAGAGATGGTCCAGTGTCTTTGATTTAGAAAAGACCCTCCAGTTAGGATGGGAGATTTTTTGTCTTTGCTGGATAGAAAACTGTTCTGCTGTAGGCAAATTGCAGCCCATTCTGTACAAAGTCAGATATACAACTACAAGCTTCCCACATCCATTAACTCCACTTTATTCCTTCAGGGTTGGCTGTAGATGGGCAGAATAGGGAAGAGAAATTGCAAGCAAACCAGTTTCCATTTGGTACCGTGGAAAATGTCTTCAGAGTTTTTCTAAGGAAAAAAAAAATTGACAGATAGTGCACAATTAAATTCTTCAGCTTTTGGGGCGAGGGATGTCCTTTTATAAATGTGAAACAAAGGATTCCTGTAGTGCTCTGGTCAGTGTTGGATCCCATGAGTCAGGCTTTAGTGTTTCTCTTCTCTCCCTCCATCTGTCCTCAGCAAAGCTCCAGTGATCCCTGGCAGCCTCTGCAGCTGCAGTGGGACAGCAGGGGAGCAGCTCTGATCCCATTTCCTCCCTCCAGCCCAGTGTGGGGGGCTCTGCTCCCACAGCCACACCTCTGCTGGGCCACCTCCCTGAGCCTGGAAGTGCTGCCTGGGGAAGGAGGGAGCTGGGAGGAATTGGGGTGGTGGCAGCAGTTGTGGCAGGGCTGTCACTGCTCAGGGAAGCAGGATGTCCCTCTGACTGTGGCACTCAGATGTGTGTGGTGGCATTTTAAGGTTTTTATCCAAGCAGCCATATCCTTTTTTTTTTTTTTAAAACCTCCATTAAACTACACAAGCCTTGGTTTTCAAACCCTGATACAGAGGTTGCTGCCATGTTTGTTGGTGGAAATACTGAAAACTGGACCTGCCATTTCCCTTTCTTTTTTTTTTTTGTTTCCTTTAAACCCTTTGTGCTTCTGTATGTTGCTCACAGTTATCTCCCAGCTGACAAGCTTTGCATCCTGTTTTATTTTTTCTGTTTGTCACAGAACTACACATTTTGTAACCAGCCTCTTGAAGGTAACATAAGGCAGCTAATTAGTTGGATTTCTGGTGCACATGCCACCAGATTTTTAATCCTGTTTGGATTCTAGAGAGCTCTTAGATGTGATACACTAATAGGATCAGGAAGGACACTTGGCTGAATCCATAGGGAGCCTGAGGATGCTGAGCACAGTGTGGAGCCTCAAATGGGGAATGGGGTATTGATTGTCTTGTGTGGTTCATAGCCCTGGTTTTAATTGAGGCTGGTAAATTACTTTACCTTGGCTTATAAAAATTTTAAGTTCTCTAACGTTCTTTACTCTTCATGAAACTACTGTTGCCGTTCCAATAAAGATGATCGTTGTTTCCATTGTAAATCTTTTATTTTTGAAGTGCTTTAACTTTTCAGAACAGCTTAAGGCTGCAGTGAAGTACCAATCTTGAAAGAGAAGTGAATGTAATCCCCTCTCCTCTCCCACACCTCTGCCCTGATTTCTGGGAGAGCAGAGTCTCTTGCATTCCCTCTTCTAGTCCTGTCCCTGGGTAACATGGAAAAATAAATGGCCATGTTTTAAAATCCATTTGGAGTAAATTGGGGGTAGCAAACACTGCTGCAAATGTCTGGTTCACACAGTTATTCCCTTTCAGTCCAGACTGTTCCAAGCTACTCTTGTCCCCTGGGTTCTTAGGGGGTTTTTGGTGTAAGGATTATTCCAGCTGAGCTGGTCAAACAGCTGGTCCTTCACCTGATAGACCAGATTTTTTCTGAAGAGTGTATTTTGTAAGTTCCACTTAAAATATATTATCTATTAATTTGTTTTTTCTAACATGGTTAAGAAAAGGCTGTGAAAAGTGTTGGTCTGTTCTCAGTTCAGGTTTTGACTGGATTATTTTATGCCTGGCAAGTTTGACCCTTTATCTTACAGAGCTGTTCTGCCTTCTCACAAGTTCATTTCTCATGGCTGTTCCAGGCTGCAGGATGATCATTTCTGAGTTTGTCACGACCCAAACACTATGTAAATCCTCTACTCTGGGGATTTTGTAATTTTTTCTAAATCTTACTGTTCTGCTGATTTTTGCAAACACTAAGCCCTAATGGTCTCTTGGTTACTGTGTCAGAAATACAGCAGTTTACATTAATATTCTTTTTAATTTTTTTTTAGCACACATTTTTCAATACCAGCAGACTTCACATTTTTAAATGTCCTTTTGAATTAATTTGTTTTAAGCATTCTGATTTCTTGAAGGAGAGCTGTGCAAATGCCTTTCTTTGGGGACATGAGTAGTTCTTCATGGAGCAGGAAGTTTCATTCACAGGAGAAGGCTTTGAAAACATCCTCTTCTCTTACACAGCTGTAGTTTTGGAGCCTTTGCAGAGAGGTAAATGGATTTATCCCAAAGCTTAGTTAGTCTAGACCCCTGCCCTGGCCTTATTGTTAAAAAACAGTAGTTCATAACTTACATCACCTGTTATTTTGGATGTTCTGAATCCACACCACCACATCCAGCTTTGCATTTAAGGTCACTTGTCCTGCCTTGAGCTGCCCACGAGGCTTGATCAGTCCAAAAAGTACAGATTTCAGTTGGGATTTCATCCAAAAGATGATTTGCTTCCATTTCTTTTCCCACCATGACAATGCCAACCCTGCTGAGCTAAAGGGGTTTCACAGTGGGCTGGGGGGCAGAGCCCGACTTAACGAGCTCTTAATTCTGGTTTCACTTCATTAAAGCAGGAGGTTGGGAGGGGAGGGAAGCAGCAGCAACCCTGGGTGACTCACCAGTGCTCAGCTCCTGTGGCTGCATCCACAGGTCATGGACAACCAGGGCAGTGGCACAAGATGTGCTGGAATTCCTGGTTTTTTTTCCTTTTTTTTTTTTTTCCTCCTTTTTTTTATTCCCTCCACTGGTGATGGTCACAAAGGTACAATAGACACTGAGGCACCCAGGTTAAGGAGGGAGGGAAGCAAACTGTAACATGCTGGAAGCTTTTGAGCTGTAGAAACTGGTGCTTTGCTTTATGTAATTTGTTTGTGAAGTGTTTATTTTTATAACAGATCATATTGTTGAACACATGGTTCTTAAAAACTACAAAGTGATCCATGAGTTTAATATTTGATTGAGAAGTGGACGTTCATCTGTTGGGGGAGGCAGGATGTGAAAATGAAGCAGATGGATATTTAAAGGGACACTGTCACAAAGTAGTTGCTGGCATATAGGAAATGTTAGTTTGGGGGGGTCACATCTCTATGTGCAAATTATATATTCTATATGTATATGATCAAATAGAAAATGTTCCCTGAACTTTGAATATTTTCCTACAGTTTGGGGAGGTTTAAATATAAGTTCTGACGAAATAGGAAGCAGCACTAACTGTTCTGTTCTTACTCTCCAAGGTGACTTTTTGGTTTTTTTAAGTACTCTGAGGAACATCAGAGCTCTGAGAGCCGACAGTGTCCTTTGAGACCTCCCCAAATCAAGTGTACCCTCATTTTCTGACTTCCCACTTCAGTAGTTGACTGGCATTTGAATGTCTTTTCATGGAACTCTTTCTATTAAAAACAACCCCCCAATATTTCTAAGTCTAGTCCAGTCCTGCCACGTGCTGACTCTGTGTGAACCACTGTTGGCCCCGACTCCAGCCTTCCTGCCCCTCCAGCCAGTCCAGCATGCTCAGTGTGACTGCAAACCATTGTGCATATGCTTTGTATATTGGGGCAAGGGGTTTTTTATATATATATTTTGGGAGGGGGTAGTGGGTGGGATGGAGAAATAATCCTCAATCAGCTTAAGCCAGACTTAATGTGTGTAAAACCCCCGAGGTCTGTGGGGTGTGAGTGCAGGGTGTGAGTGAGCATGGGAGTGTCTGACATCTGATCCCCTTTGTGTTCACAAGATTTGTGACTTTTACTTTCTCTCTTTTTTTTTCCCCCTCTCCTGCAGAAAGGATTGTTACGAAATTAAATTGTAAATAAGAGCTACGTAATTTTTGTTTAACATCATGTCACAGCAAACCCTGAATAATCAGTTGGAAGGTAGAGGAGGAGACTCCAGGTAGGGCCTTGGGCCTTTGGCAAGGCATCATTCTATGGTATGCAATGAATATTTGTCTTGAGTATTTGCAGTCCCCTGCTGAGCTTTTTGAAAAATCAGGCTCTTTGCAGTTCCCCTCCCCATCCCTTTTAATTTTTATTGTTGTTTTTGATCTCAAGAGCAGAAAGAAAAGGGGCATCTGCAAACAGTCCTCTCTGGGCCCAGTGGGGTTGGCAACTCTTGCAATACCTTGACAACACTGAGATCAGCATGGTACTAGGAGTTAAGTCTGAATGTAACATTAATGCTTTATTTAAACTAAAAAAACCCACCCTTTCTTTTTATTTTTGTTTGTTTTGAAGGGGTTGAAGTGAACATGACTGTTGACCATGTTGGTGAAAATTTATAGATGCAACATTCATTGGTAGAATTGTGTGATGGTCTTTTGTGCTACTTAATTTTACATATTCCAGTCTCTGTATGTACCTGCAAAGAAAGAAAAAAAAAATAACAAAACCCTGCTTTGCTTTTATTGAAAGGGTTCCCAGGACTGCATACCTGCTCCTGAGCTCTGTTTTAAGTATGTGTATCCTTCGCTTGTATTTTGTATTAAAAAAGAACCACAAGGAAAAAAGAACCCTTTATTGTTCAGCATGTTGGAATTGTGTCCCCTCTTTTATTTTTCTCCTTTTTGGAATATATTAAGCAACTCATTCTTCTGTATCTTTTATTTTCTTTTGTAAACTTTTTGGTTTTGTTTAAAAATGGCTTTATAAAAGGGCTTTTATAACCCATAAATGCGACTTGTGTAATTTTTCTGCTTCTTTGAGGGTATCATCCCTCTGTGGCTGGTGTTTTGTGAGTGTTAGATATGAATGTGTTCATCTTGCAGGATGTGTGATGGTTTGGGGATTAATTCCTGGGAAAGCTCATGTGTTTGTAGAGGAGGGTAACTCATGTTTTGGCCACAACAGCTGGGCAGGTGTGACCTTCCCATTGCTCCCTGTGAGGTGAGGGGGAGATTTGGAGAATTAAATCATGTTGGCTCTGGAGAACACAACCTGTGCTTTCCCAGACTGTTCCAGAAGAGTTGTGAGTTCAGGTTTTAAGGTTCAAAACCCAAGTGGTGACAGGGAGGGACAAAACCCTTGGGGTGCCCTGTTCACCTCCATGAAATCCAGAGCATTTCTGTTCCCCTGCGTGTCCCAGCAATGCCAGCAGATCCACAGGCTGTTCTCATGGAAGAGGACACCCGTGTTCATCAGGAATGTGGGCTGAATCGTGGGAGCATCCTTGCCTGGTTGTCATGGCAACGTGGCAGGTACAGGTACCCAGGTACAAGTGGGTCCCACACGCTGGAGGTCACGGTAGCAGCGAGTCTGTGTCTTAAGAAATCCATAATAACAGATTTCATCCGATCTCCTGCACAACTCGGGGTCGGACCCGGGTCAGTTCAGAGCCGGTTTTACCGAATTTGGCTCATTTTTGGTGCCCGCTCGTGTCCTGCCCGCGCTGCGCCAGGAGGGGGCGCGCTGGGACGGCGCCTCATCCCGCGCCCGCCTTCCCTTGGGATGAGCCGGGAAATTCGGGAATAACACCCTGAAATGCAGTGCTGGGCAAGTGCTGTCGCTGAGAGCACCAGCAAGGGTGGATCCTGCAGTTTGTGTTGTGTGTGAGTATTAAAAACTGCAGGGGTTATCAGGACAAACCCCTCGAGTGTTTGTTCCTCACGGGGATTAGGCTGGAGCTGCTTGTAGGATCTGAAGGGAACGTGTTTCCCTAAGGGTTTGGGTTGGCCAAACGTGCCTGTGACCCTGTGGAATGAGCAATTCTGGTGTGTTGTCCTTGCCCCAGCTCAGCAGGACACTCCACTCCACCAAAATGAAGCCACAGGCTTGGTGCCTTTGGTGCTGCAGCATGGGGTGGTTAATATATAATAAATTCCTTTTCAGAGGTTATCTGGGGGACTTTATTTAATGCCATCTCTGTGCCTGGCTGCAGATTCTCTCCCTGTTCCCTTTGTTTTATCCCACGGGGTGGTAATGTGAAATTATACAACCCAGGAGTGTTTGGTGTTGGGTGCTGCTGTTGGCAATGATGCTCCAGGCTTTTGGAATGGAGAGCTTTAATAATGGGAATGGAGTGGTTTAATCATGCAGCTTATGGCATTCCTGGCTTTTCCTTTTGAACACAGCAGCCAATTAACCTTGCCAGGTATTCCTGCCTCACTGCTGTGGCATCTGCTGAAGTCTTGACATGGATTCTTGTTCTGGAGCAGCAGCAGAGTTTCCTCCAGGTCCTGCTTCACTTTCAGGCTGCTTTTCTCCTCAGCTTTGCTCTTTTGAGCCCAGTGTGTTTCCTGACTGCTCCATCCTGTCTGCCCTAACAAAAGTTCCCATTGGCTTTGTGCTGTTTACAGGGAATTAATACCAGAAACAAATTATTTGGGTTTGGATTTACTGGATGTGCATCTGAGCAGTGGACACGGGTAAGGTTTAGTAACTACAGTGAGTGCTGCCAAGGTGGGGGAATAAGATTCCCTTGGCAAACAAAACTCCCTGTCAAGTTTTAATCCGGGAGAATTTTGCCTCGGGAATATCCTGTTTGTGTTCCTTTTGGTAGGACTTGGTTCTAGGATGAAAACCAAGGCAAAAGGTGGAATTCAAGATGGGATCTGTTTGTGGCAGCACAACTTGTTTGGGCCCTACAGGTGTCCTTGGAAGAGTCACTGGGATGGGGTTGGGTTAAAGAGCTGCTGTTTGGAACTCTGTGTGACAAGGACAGGAGCCAGGGAATGGCTGGAATTGTCAGGGAGGTTTGGGCTGGATCTCAGGGAAAGGTTCTTCCCCCAGAGGGTGGGTGGGCACTGAACAGGCTCCCCAGGGTTTGGTCACTTCCCAAGGCTGCCAGAGCTCCAGGAGGGTTTGGACAACACTCAGGGACAGGGTGGGATTTTGGGGTGTCTGTGCAGGGCCAGGGGTTGGAACTGGATGATCCCTGTGGGTCCCTTCCACTCAGGATATTCCATGATTCTGTTCTTGCCCATCTTGGATGTCGAAGAAAACCTGGAAAAACTGCGAAAATTGGGTTTTCCCATCAAATTCCCTGCACTTTAAAAGCATATAAGTGACTATATATTTTTAGGTATAGTTTTGATGCAGCAAATCACGAAGTGAACAAGGCTGAATTTTTTACTTCCTTCCCTGGTATTTGGTGTCTGTGTCCCACACAGGGAGAGAAATGAAACACAGACACCACCAATAACTCCAGTTGCTGGGGATTGGTGCAAGGGCTCTGAGGGGTGTCTGTGTCTGCCCTTCATGCTCCCACTGCAGAGCCCTGGGATTTCTTGGATGGACTGACCTGGGAGTGCTGCTGTGGGCTCAGCCCCACGTCCTGGGCTCACACACATCCCCAGAGCTTTCTGCAGCCCAGGAAATGGGTTTGTGTGGTTTGTTGGGGTTTTTTTTCCCTCTTTCCATAGAACAGAGGTCAAGTTCAAGTGCAGTTCTGCTGTGGGCAGCTCTGGAATGCACTTCCCCCGTGGATTCAGAGCAGGGAGGGACAGTTCCTGTCCCACTTGATGCTGAATTGGAGTTTCTAGGTCAGACTGAGCCCTTGGCCTCAGCCCTTGGCTGCAGTTGGGACATGGCTTTGATGGACCCAAATGCAAACAATCCTGCACAAAGACAAAACCATCTCTCTCCTCAATAATATTCCATTTACCCTCCTAAATGATAAGTTTTGTTTTCTATTCAAGAATTTGCTTGTGAATTCTGTAGCTCGAAGAGAAGGTTTTATTTGAATAATCTCTCGTCTTTCAGGTTGAATAACATTTGTGTTTTGAGCAGATAAGAGTTCCAGCAGAAATAAATTTCCTGTGGTCACACTATCTGTACCCTGAAGCATTTCTAACTGAGCCCTTGGGTTTGTTGGGAGGTTTTGGTTTGCATTATCAATTAGTGCCTTTCCTTAACAGGGGCTGTTGCCTTTGGTCGTTACAAACCTTTTCAAACATTTGTGATTTATTGCAGTGTTTTATGTCTGAGAACTTCTGCCTTCCTCCTCTTGTGAAATGAAGATTTTTTTTAAAAAAGTCTCTGCTTGGATTTCTTTCCTTTTTTTTAGCTAAATGGTCTTCTGAATGTTTTATAAAGAGGATATTATTGTACTGTTTCTGCTTCACTTCCTGAGAAATGAATGAAGAGAAGGAATATTTTGAGTATAATCCTATTTACTACGTAGAGCTTTCATTTCTTTTTCCCTAACCTGGCCTTATTTTATTTCATTTTAATTTTACTTCACTGCTCATTATGATACTATATTTGAAAGTTTCTGTTCCCAGAACCAGTTCAGTACATTAGTTTTAAACTAATAAGTAACACATTTCTCAAAGGCAGACCAGGCCTCGTGTTTGGAAGTGACTCACATTCTTTCAGTCTCATTCACATTAAACTAGTTTTACACCTTTATATTCATAAAACCACTTAAGTGACTTTTAAACACTTTTCCCATTTCCTTCTTTTGTATAGCAAGGTGCCAGAAGGAAAAAGAAAATATCCTTGGATGCAGCTCCTTGTTCTCACTCTTGAATCTCCTTCTCCCTGCACCACCAAGGGCTTTTAAGTGCAAAAAAAAGACCAAATTTAACAACTTGTGTTACCTCTTATATTCCATTTTCCCAAGTGGGTAAAATGCACAAATGTTTTTCACACAAATAGATCACTTTGACAAGGAGAGCTGTTATAAAATGGTGGGATCTTGGCTCAGGTCTAAGGTGAACTCGCTGGATATTTGTTCATTTCCAGAAATGTGTCTCCAATCTGCCCTAAATTCATGGGCTCTGCCTTTCCCTGGCCAGGTCTCAGTGCTGGGAGTAGGTGAGGACAGAAACCATGAAGTCTTTGGGAAGGGCCCCAAAATCATGGAATCATGGGACAGTTTGGGTTGGAAGGGACCTTAGATCCCATCTCATTCCATGGGCAGGGACACCTCCCACTATCCAGGTTCATCCAACCTGGCCTTGGACACTTCCAGGGATGGGGCAGCCACAGCTTCTCTGGGCCAATGTTGGATCTTGGGCACTGAGACAGTTTGGGGAGGAAAAACCAGCTCCCCTGGCTGGGGGAGAGCTCCTGCCAGTGGGATGTTGTGCAGGTGCCCCTGGAGCAGAATTCCATGGGGAGCCCAGCGTGGGAAGCAGGCTCAGGGAACTGCTCTCTTTGCACATTCAGTCATTAGAGCTCAAACCCAACAAGGAAGAAACCAGTTCTCTGATCTGAAGGTAGGAGACTGCTCATTAAAATAAACAAAAATTCCCAAGACTTGAAGTGCTGGAAGGTGTTGCTGCCACCAAAACAAATAACCAGGCTTTAAAGCTAAGCCTGGTCTAGCTGGCAGAGGAGCTGTTGGCAGAACTGACTTTAAAAAAAATAAAGTCAGAGCTGCCACCTCCTTTTCCTCATTGATGCTGCAACATTTCTCACATTTCCTTTGATCTCCAGCTTTTTCTCTGAGTTCCACAGACCTGCACAAGGAAGGGCTGGGAAATGCCATCTCCAGGCACATGGGGCATCTGTGCTTCCACAGCAGGTTAAAAACTCGTTGGTGTGGCTCAAGTTTGTCCTGGGGAGCCTTGATAATAAACTCAGCCTCAACCTGCTGCTAATTAGAGCACATTCCTTACTGGGATCTATGTGGAGTTACTCTGACCATAAAAAATCTCGGCCAGTTGAAGCCAATTACTTGTGGTTTTGGGAATCTCCCCCATGTAAGTGAGGAGCAGATTTGCTGTCAGGCCCCTGCAGCTCTTGCACAGATGGATGAGAAGCTGCTCCCACTGCAACGTGGTGGAAAAGTTGGGAAATGTATAAACACCAGGAAAAGGGGGAAAAGCTGCAGGAGGTTTGTTCTGGGGGGGCTGAGTTGTCTCCATGTGTGTCTTGGGTCTGGCCACAGCTTTGGGCTCTTCCCTCAGGGTCTGGGGGAGAAGTGGCCCCTCAGCTGTGCTTGTGTCCCCATGTGCCCTCGTGGGGCACAACTAACTCTGACCTCTCCCTTCTCTTCTGCCAGAGAAAAACCCCCCATAAAACCCAAGGCCAACCCACCCCAGAAGAGGTTTCCTGGCTCCTTAAAAAGGGAATAAGGGGGGTGGTAGATGGTGCTCTGGAGCTGATCCCATTCTGACAGGGCTCATCACATCACATGGGGCACTCAGTGTTCCCTGGGGACTCCCAGCACTGCTGGGGAACCTCCCCAGGGCTCCTCGTGTGTCTTGACCTCAGGCAATTCCCCCTTTCTTCCCTCGTTAATCCAGTGAGTTGTGGAATGCCAGTGACCCCTCCTGAGCTGCTGGGAGTGACACAGAATTGTCAATAATAATATCTGGGAGCAATTTCTCACATGCAGGTCAAAGTCACCCCTAGGATTGATGAGAGTGAGGCTGATTGGAATTAATGGAATTAATCACAAAGTTATCAATGCACAGAGACCATTTTTTTTATTTTATTAGGGAATAGCAGGAGCAAAGGAGCTGATGCCTTTGCAGGTTCTAGGGTTCCTCCTGGTGCTGGAGTGGCCATAAAAATTCTAGAGAAGTGTGACACAGAAAGGAAAATAACTTTTAGAGAGATGAAAGGGAGAGAAGGGCACGACCTGAAGTCACAGAACCCTGGGCTGATGGTGAGAGAGAATCATTCTCTGTGACAGCCTTGTTTGCCCTGTTCTGTCATTGTGAGATTTGAGTGCAAAACTCTTATTATTCTTTTGATGATCCCTTTTTTTTAATTAATGTAATAACTAATTAAATTTCTCCCATTCCCAAAAGATCACTCTGCTGTTTGTTTGCAGACAGGTGTAGGGCCTCGTCCTTCTCCATCTCATGTCTCAGTTACTCCAAGGCAGGATTTATCCTCCAAAAAAGATGGATCTTATCCAACAGCTGCTTCCAAGCCGTGCTCTGGAAAGGAGCAGAGCTTGGGTGTCCTTATTCCACAATCACTTCCTGTGTGTGCAGTACAAGGGCTGCAGCATAAACACACTGGGAAATATTTGCACTGTGTCCTATAAACAGGGGGTGTGTTGTTTACCTGAAGCAAATATCTGCCTGTCAATTGTATAATAAAATAAGAAAAGGCACAATTTTAATCTTCTAAACTTCCATAGATAATTATTCTCGATCAACTGGTTTGACAAGAAATTTCTTTTACAGCAAATAGGACTGGGGTGGTTTCTGTAAATATTTAATAGTTATTTTCTGTTTCGGGTTTCCTGCTTCATCCACTAACAAAGAATTGTGGCACTTTTGTGAAAGAATTGGCCCCAAATTCTGCACAAAATTCTCTGGAGAAGCTGAGAAGTGTCATGCAAGCTCAGGACAGCAACGAGAGGGTGTTGTGGCTCTGGGAGAAACAGGGATGAGAAGAAAAAAATTGGGAGTGGGGCAGAAAAGCCAAGGGCTGTCAGAAGGAGTCTGGGCACAGCTCCAGTGTGGCTTTAGGTACTGCCTGGAGAAAGGGTTTGGATTCAGAATCAAAGAAATCTCCTTGATTTATTCAAACAACTGGAACTTTTTCTGTCCCTTTGCAGATAAGTAGAATTCCATTAAAGAAACGAGATGGCCCCTGACTGGAACAAACAGCAAGACCCACTTTTTCATCTGGTTGTCCTTGAATCAGTAAGTTATTGTTCAGCTCAGGTCGCCGGGGCCCCTGGGCCGGGCTGTGTCCCACCCAAAGCCCCCGTGTCCCGTGGGCAGAGCCCTGGGATGATGCTGTCCTGGGAAATCGACTGGATGGCTCATGGGGAGCATCATTTGCAAGTGGCTGAGCAAATGTGTGGCAGGGAACGGCCGGGGGACTGAATGGGAGCTGACAGTTTCCTTGGCACCCGAACCAGAAAGAAATCCAGTGCTTTGTTCCTCGCTCGGCAGAACTAAAGGGCAGCAAGGCACTGCGGGGCTTTAAGCTGCCGGTACCAAACGTGCGGGGTGGGAAAGATTTCAAACTATAGGCAGCTTTCTGTAAGCAGATTTGAATCAAAATAGGCTGCTTCACAAGGAAGAGCCTCAAATCTTAACGCCTCGAGGTGGAAATTGTAAACTGACACGGGAGTTGTCTGGTTTGCCCCCTGGCAAAGGGACTCTGGGCTGCAGTGAAATCAAATTTACCCCCTCGGGGTAACAGTGGGAGGAAGTGGGTGGGTTGTGAGTAATTATCTGATGCTCCGGTGAGGAAAAGGCCTCTCAGAGGAGGGTGGGACCCTTCCCAGACCGGCCGGGAAGTTCTTCCCTGCCCCGTTTGTAGGTCCGGGGTGGGTGAGGAGGGATGTGCTGGGAGGTGTCAGAGCTGTAGTGCCCTGTACCTTCAGAGCGACACCTGGTGACACCGGGCTGTCCTTGGGCTGCAGAGGGTTAAAGAGCTCTCAGGGGGCAGAGACCAAGTGTGGGGGGCACTGCAATGCTCAGGATTAAAGTTCACAGCAGCCAGAGGTTCCCAGGGCACCAAACCAGAGCTGAGCTTCCTCTGCACGTGGGAAACTCGGGTTTAGCTGCAGCCGGGAGGTGACGGCACAGAAACCAGCAAAGCAGGGGATTGAGCAGCTCTTCTGTGTCTCCCCAACTTCCCCCTGGTGAAGCTGTTTGGATTTCCTGCTGTTGTGGTTGCCTGTTTGTCCTCGTCCACCCTCCCTGCCAGGCTGCTCTGTGCCCTCCTGGCAGGATACAGAGGGGCAACCCCAGCTTTGCTCCATCCCAAATTCCAGCTCCAGCCTGGAAGGCAGCGGAGCACGTGGTGCTCAGGGAAGGGAGGATGGCTGCGAGAGGCAGAGGTTAAGAATGCAGGGAACAGCAGGGGGAATGCTCAAATGTTTGTGCTGCTCTCTGTAAATAGAGCAGATAGGCCCGAGTTTCAGGCTGGGTTTGGCAACGTGGTTCCACCAACAGCTCCTTCCTCTCTGTGTCACCTGCAGAGGCACCAGCGCTGGTGCTGAGCAGCAAACACTGGGAGCCAGTCCAGTATCAATAAGGATTTTGACAAGGGATAAGTTTGTTTGCTTGGCTGCAAAGGCCTTGGAATGCAGTGAGTGGTGCACGGTGACCCCACCAAAAAAAGAAAATCTCTCTGACCAGCCCCTGTGTGGGACTGGCTTTGCAGAGGCTCAGGATCATGAGGTTGTTTCAGTCCTGAGACTCCTGATTAAAAGTAAATAAATATATAAATAAATAGCTTCTTGGGTTTGGGCAGTTTATGGCCAATCGTGTTTCCAAGCTTTTTTTCCTACAACAAAAACATGAGGAAATTTATACTTTTAAAAAGGGAAATAATTAAAACCAAAACCAACAACAAGCAAACAAACAAACAAGAATAAAAACCCCCACATTTCATCCATGGCTGCAAGTGCTCCAAAACTAAATGTTCTGAAATGTAAGGCAAAACTAGGGGAGATACAAATTATGCAAAGCCAATACAGTGCTGATCCAGTGTTCCCCATGCAGCCTTATCCAGGGAAAACCAGGTGCCTGCTCTGTCAGCTGGGGATGGTGACACTGAGGAAGGAGATAGTGAAGTTTCAGGGTGTTGCAGCTTTGCTGTTGGAGAGGAAGCAAAAACCTGTGTTGTTCCTTTCAGCCTTCAGGAATGGGCACCTTCCAGCCTGGAATCCAGCCAGAATCACAGAGTCCCAGGATGTTTTTGTTGGAAAGGACCTTAAAGCTCATCTCCTGCCTCTCCCTGCCATGGGCAGGGACACCTTCCACTATCCCAGGCTGCTCAGAGCTCCAGCCAACCTGTGCCTCTAGCAAGGAACTCTTAAATGCCATGGAAAACACCATTCCTGTAGTTTCCCTGCCCCAGATTCCCCCTGACTGGGGCAGTTTTTACATGTGCAAGAGCTGATCTGGGAGCTCCGTTTACCTCCCTTGATTTTCCCCTTGATGTGTTGGAGGATCCCTGGAGCTCAGAGCTCAGAGCTGGGATTAGCCACCTGTCAATCCCCCTCTGTTCTGGGCACACCCCCACCCTCTCTCAGGCCTCATGAGGGAGTCAAAATGCTCTTTTTTGGCACTCCCCACTCTGAAAGTTGTAGCCTGGTGGCTTCTCCTGAAATGCTTGAGACAAAAATACATTTCCTGTTTAGAGAGAGAGCAAAGATCAGCCCTGAAGTGCTGCCTCCTGCTCTGGTACCTCAAGAATAAACAGCCTGCCCTGCCAGGAGCTGCCTGTGCTTGTTCCATTGGCTTTTTCTCTTTAAAGATGCATTAGACACAGTTATACAAAGTCAGCATCACTCCTGGCCAGCACAAGAGTTTGGTAACTTGGTTTGTCAAGGGAGATCCTTCTAAAAGCCCCAAGTGAATTCCCACCTTTGTTCTCGAGGCAGCAGCACTGAACACCCCCAAAGTATGTTTCTACTTTGCATTTCTCTAACCCTTTTCCCCCTTGGTATCTGAGTTGTGTGTAAATATCACTCAGAGCTCCCTGGGTGGGGAGCTGAGGTTGGGTTTGTGTTCTCTGCTCACACAGAGTGAAAGGTTTGGGTTGTGAGTCAGTCTTCAATCAAGTCCAGGACTTGCATTTTCTGTAATTAAGCACAAAATAGGCTTAAAGGTTCCTCAGGCCAATCTGGGGGTTCCAGGGGAAATCAGAGGCTCCATGAGATCCATCTGGGGAGGGGATCAGGGGTTTGCATTCTCCCTGTGGAGCTGCAGCAGCAGAACCTGAGCTGTCCCAGCTCATCCTGTGCCCAGCTGAAGCTGAGGGGGTTTTTGTTCCCTGGCTCCTTGTTTTCTTGGCCACATGTGATGCTTCCTACCCCTGTCACTATTCTGGTTGATACCACGAGCTGGGGACATGAGATTTAGATAAGACCAGGGCAAATCTCTGCTGTGATCTAATCAGCCCATGAGCAGCTGAGATGGCAGTTGACTCTGTATTTCCTCTGTTTGATAAATAATTCTAGTTTGCACATTCCCATGATGGCTCAATCCTGCAATATTCTGAACCTTCTGGTCCTACTTCAGAAAAATTACTGAGTTCATTTATAAGGCCAGGACTGGATGTGATGAAACCAGCAGTACAACCAAGGGCAGGCTCTTATAGCCATGTTTAGGTCCATATAGAATCTGAATTTTCAGGGGTGAACAGACCTGGGTTTACCTGCAGCTTGAACCCACAACTGATTTCCATGGAGGGACAGAGAGTCTGGCTGGAATTTGAACAGATTATTGCAATAAAGATACGTTGCACCAACTGGAACCTTTATCAACAAGTTGCCAAGTGCTTGTCAGGGTGTGTCAACAGTGTTATCACTGCTTTATTAAAGGGAAGATGAGATGGGAAGGCTGAAATATTTGAGTAGCACCTAACTTTTATAGTGCTTAGGTTGAAAACACTGGTCATATGCACTGGGAATTTGAGTGGAGATGAATGAACCTGTATTTGATGTAGCAGAGCATCAGAGGTGGCACTCAGTGCTCTGGTGACAAGGTGGGGATGGGTCACAGGTTGGACTGGATGATCCTGAAAGTCTTTTCCAACCTCAATAATTCTGTGATTTCGGGCAAACCCCCTCTGCCTCCAAGAGGTTTCGGTCTCTACTGGTCTGAAAGACTAAATGTTAATTTATCTTGTGATTTTTGAGAGAAACAAGGCTTTCTGTGCCCTGCCCCATCCCCTGTTGTTGGCACAGATGATCTGTGGAGTTCTGACTCTCAGGGCTGCCCAGCACTCCCAGGCTGTGCAGTCCCAGTGTCACCAGTGGGACGAGCAGAGCCTCCTCTCAGTGACATCCAGGGGTGTCCAGCACCACAGCCTGCAATTTCTGCTTTCAAACTGGCTGCTTGTGCCTCAACCAAGATCACACAGTGAGTCAGAGCCAGGAATAGAAGGTAGGAAACTCAAGTTCATGCTGCTCATCTGACCACGGAGTCTTGCAATGCCCATCTCTTCTGGCTCTGTGTGGGCACAGCTTTTGGGAATCCACCTGGGAAGAGTCATATGCTCCAGTGCAAAAGAAGGAGGAAAATAGAAAAAAAACCCCAGCACTAATAGCTATTTAATTGCTTGTGAACTTCTCTGACTAGAAAACAGGGGCAGTTCTCCCCACCCAAATTTGGATTCTGGCACTTCCCCAGCTGAAGTCATAGCCCAGCTCTCCAGTGCTTTTTGTTGGGTTTGAATTTTTTTGTTGCTGAGTTCCTGCATCTGGATTGCCAAAAAAGCTTTTTTTTTTTTTAAGGAAAGAGCAGTGTCATTTCTCCTCGTCAGCCACCCCAGTGAGTGAGTTCTCCTCAGTTCAAGAGACAACAAATGCAGGTGCTCCTCTGCTTTTTCTGTGTAGGGTGAGTCCTTTCAGCAAACTTTGGGAAGGAACAGCTGCTCCCAGTGAAAACACGACTATCCCGCTGACCCAAGCTGAAATGTGATGTGGAAATAGGATTTTTGACCTTGAGAGCTACAAAGTTGCTCAAAGGAGGGACCCTGTGAAGATTAAAAATAACTAATCTTTGTAATGCTTCTGTAACTAATAGAGCTGGATGAATTCATTGCAAAACAAAGGGCCAAATCTTTAAATAGTACAAACCAGCACAAGTCTTTTGATGACTTTTGAAGTCTTCAGCTGAAGAACTGACCCAAGCATTTGCAAACATTAATTTAGGAACAGCTGGTTTAGTCAACTGCATTCTTGTCTCATTTTTCCTATCCCCTGCTCATTTTGTTCACACACCAAAAAAAAACCAACTTATTGCTGCAGATGTTTTAAGGAAAGCTGTTCTTTCTAAGGGTTCTCATCTCAAGGGCTTTATGAATCAATAGAACATTGATTTTTCCTCGACTCAGGGTTCTGTTCAGCTACTGTGAGACGAGTTAGATGCTGATATAACGTCTAGATGTCTCTATATATTCTGTGTCTCTCACGCCATGTGAGTTAAGCAGTCATGTACCATGAATAATGTCCCGGGCCAGGTCACAAGCTTCCCATAGCAGGGGACCATTTGCATACAATCCAAGCAATTACGGGTAACGAACACATTAGTAAACCCAAACAAACCAAGAAACTACTGCTGCGGGTAACGCTCGAGCGGAAAGGAGGGAAAAAAGGTTAAGAAAAAGGATTGTTTCGGGTTTTTTTAATGACGGTAATTTGGGTTGAACGGTCCTGCAGGACGGATGGGGTTGATGGGGTTGGTGGCAGAGGCACCGCGGGGCTCGGCTGCGGGATCGGGGCTGCGGGGAGCGCTGTGCGGGGCTCGGGAATGCTGTCCTGGGGGGAACGGGGCTGCGGGAACGGCGTGCGGGGAACAGGGCAGCGGGGAGCTGCGTGCGGGGAACCGGGACTGCGGGGAACGGCGGTGCGAGGATGCTCTCCCGGCGGGGCTGCGGGGCTCCGGGACTGCGGGGAACGGGGC
>WEIV01022264.1:175662-219804 GCA_013390005.1 Calyptomena viridis
GGCTCGGAGCGCCCCCGCCCTCGCAGCCCCCGCGGGGACCATCGCGCTGCTCCGACCCGGCGGCTCCGGAGCCCGCGCCGCTCCCGCTGATGCTCCCGCGATCCCGCGCTGGATCCGCGGTGGGAAAACAAAAAGCCCTCGCGCGCCGGGAAGCGGAGCAGGAGCGGCTCAGGTGGGGCTTGGGCAGGGTGTCCACCCCGAGCCCGGCTACAGCGGCGTGTGCCCTGAGCTGTTTCCATACCTTTCATTCCTGCAGAGACATCCGCCGGGAGCGGGGCGGTTTGGAAGATTCCTGAACGGGCGAAGGGTTCGGGAAGCCGGGGTATGACCGTGGACTTCCAGAAATCCTGGAGACTTGCAGGGACAGGTCAGTGAATCCTTAAACTCCAGCGCTTGGCAAAGGGAAGTTTTCGTTACACCTGGTTGTAGTCTCGGCTTAGATTTGATGGCAGGTTACCTGTCTCTCCCCTTCAGCTGTAGTGGGAGCTTGAGCCAACTGATGCTTTAACAGTGGTACCTGAATGTCATAATGTGGATATTCCAGGGATTACTGACTTTGGTATGACTCGAGATTTTGGTGGTAAAATTCCTTAGTTATTTATGATAAACATAAAAGGCTAATTTATCTTCCAACAGATGACAGCTTTAGGCAGAAGAGAAAAGCATTAGAATAAACTTAATATTTACACTGGTGATGGCCAGACTTGGCAAGATGCTTGAATTTCATGCTTAAAACAACAACGAAAAAAAAATCTGAAAGGCAAATGTATCAGGAACAGCTTTGCTGGTCCTCACTTAGACCTGTCAGACTCCAGAGCAGCACAGAGAGTGGCCAGGCTCAAACCCTGTCCCATTCTGGCACTGCTCTGGTTCTAGATGTGGTTCAAGAGAGCAGCATTTGTATGTGTAACATGAGTATAACTCAAAATTTATAGAAATAGAACATGAGTAAGAACTTCAAAAGTACCCAAATGACCTGGGCACTGAAGTCATGCAGGCACTCCTGAAAAACATGTACCAGCCTTTAAACCTTTTCTATTATTCACCCCACCTGCAATTTTCTTTTCTTTCTTTCTTTCTTTTTTTTTTTTTTTTTAATTTTTTAATGTCTGATCCTGCCTGGACTTTTTGGCATCACCCACAGCTCCTACCCTTCCACTCATGGGGAGTGGCAGAGCCAGGAAAGCCAGATTGCCAGCCCTCTGCTGGGATTTCAGGCAGTGCCTAAAATTCTGGAACTTATTACCACAAAACATCGTGGAAGCCAAGAGTGCATGGCTTATGGGATTTAAAAAAAAAAAAAGAAGGCTTAGAAATTTGATATGGATAACGAGAATCTCCAGAATTAATAGCGAATTAAATGAGGGCTTTACGAGGGATATAAACCCCTGTATTTCAGGGCATGAACAATCTTGGGATTTAGTAGGAAACTTCTCCTTGTAGGGAGGTTTTGCTTGCACTGGTTGCTGGTGGGATATTCCCCTACAGCCTGTAACATGTGTTGTGTACAGTGACATTTGGGAGTGTTGTTTTCTTAAAGAGGTTCCAGTTAAAGTACCTGCACCTCCAGGTGTTTCCCACCATCAGGTTGTGGCTGGAAGGCCCAAGGCACCTGGTTTTGTGTAGAACCTGCCTAGAGACAACAGTAACATGAGTTGTGAGTGAAGCAGTGGTTTTACAGACTGTCATCACTGTAGAAAGGTAATAGTAGAGACCTCAGTGTCCTCCAGACAAACTCCAGCAGCAGCATTTTGAAGGTGCATAGTCAGTTTTTGTCAGCAGTGTCCAGGGTGGGAGAAACTGAACTCACTGGGCTGAGTTAAAAAATGCAGCCCTTGGTCTGTTTTATCTTTGCCAGAGTCCCTCGGAAATGATGTTTAGCATAAACTCATGTTAACCTTTTCCCCAAGCAGTTTATTTCCCTGGAGCACTCAAGTCACAGCGTTGGAGGGGAGGGTGTGTTTTTGTTTTTTCTCCCTGAGTTTTGTATCTCTGCTCTTCAACTGAAGCCTCCTGTGGAGTTGAGGGTGATGGTGGACTCTTGTGGCTGTTGGCATTGGCAGTGCACACTCTTACAAATAAAAAAAAATAACCTTAGCTGCCCAGTTTTGTGCTGAACCCGCAAGTAGAAGCTTTGCTTAAAGTTTGAACTAACAAAGCTGGTCCTAAAAGCATCAAATCCATTGTATAATGAAGCGACAGGGCAAAACCTGCTCTTTGAACATAACTGTGGGTCTCCTCATGTGTCCCTTGTAAAGCTCTTTGAAAATATTCACCTTTGAGCAGAGTATCCTCTGAATCACCTCCGAAAATCTTAACCCAGGGCCTGTTGTGTTGGATCCATGAGAAGCTCTGAGGGTTTGCAAATGACTCCTGAGGAAAGTACAAAAGCAAAGGAGAACAAATGTTGATGTTCTGTAAAAGTCGTGTTTATATGTGATATTTCTAATCCACTTTATCTCTGGCTTCCATAGTTTTACATGGACAAAAAAAGGCATGAAAAGTTACGCCTGTGGTGCCTCCCTGACTCCTCCCTTTGTAAGGAGTTCTGTGGGTGGGGATGTGGCAGAGAACTTCAGGGTTGTGTTTTCCCTGGACGTTTCTGCTGGTTGGTTTAATTCAAGCTGCCTGTCAGGTCTGGTACCAGGCTGGAGCTTCCTTAAATAACATGAAAAAACACACAACAGACATTACAAAATAACGTGCTGATGGTCTCTCTTTTCCTCCAAGGCTTTTTGTCCTCTGCCTTTTCTCCCTTCAGAGGTTTACACCACTTCTGTCCCAGTGGGATCTGAGCTTTTCCAAGGAGCTCTGAGTGGTGTGAGTAACATGTTTGTATTTATCCTCCCCTTTTCTCTGGGTTGGAGCAGTTCACCCAAGGAGTGTCTTGTTGTGGTAGTTGACTTAGGTTTTCTTTAATGTGCACATTGCTGTCTCCTTGTCTTGGCTGAGGCAACAGCAAAGCAAAACTCTTGACCCATGGGGTGAAAGCTGGGGAGATTTGTGATGGATTCAAGGCTGAGAGGGAGCACAAGAGAAAGGAGCTGCAGGTAATAAATGTGTGAAATGTGAAGCCTCGAGCAGTGAGAGGCAGATGGGATGGGGAGGGAGACACAGAAGCCCCAAAGAGCCACGTCTGGTGAATCTGCTCCACTCACTTCTATTGCAAATAATTCCATCATATGATGGAATGGGATGATTTGATGATGGTGGCCTGTGGCTCCTGCAGGAGGTGGGAACAGCCAGCCTGGGACAGCTCCTAAAACTCCAACCTGGGGAGTCTTGTGACCCTCAGCCCTGCAGTTCAACTCCTGATCAGGGCTGTGCTGACAGTGGAGCAAGGGAGTCATGAGAGGCTTGTGAGCTGTCAGCAATTCTCAATATTGACTTGGTTCCTGAATATGAGACACCAGAACTACCCATGTGAGAACAGGAACCATGTGAGAAAGGGGACAGAGACCTTCATGTTTTTAAAAAGCAGAGGGAAACTTCAGAGTTGTCTCTGCAAGGTAAATGAGCTCATACATGAAGGAAATCTTGCACTCACCACAAATGGAAGAATAAGAACATAGTAAACGAAAGGATTTTTTTTTATGGCTCTGTGTCCCAATGTTTTTATTACTCAGTTATCTAAGACTGATATGTGTCCCTTGAAATTGTGCTGCTGCTGCTCCTCACTGCTGGGAGAATTTGAGTCTGATGTTGTGTTTTGGAGCTGCAGAAGTTGCTGATGTATCCAACCAACCGAGCTGTCGATTTGCTTGTTCAGAAAACAGGGCTAAGTGGAGCTATAAGGGCACCATTTTATTATTGTTGTTTGTATGCATGCTGTTCCTTGGAGGTCCTCTGATTTGTGCCCTTCCTCCTTGTTTTCATACCCTAAAATGTCAGTTCCTCTTGCAGTTCAAAAATATTTGCTTAACATTTTGCCAGCCTGCAGAAGAGGAGAAACAGACCCCCGTGAATATTGTCTGGCAAAATAAGGACTGTAAAGCAGGAATGTGGTCCCAATGGCTTCTTTGTCTCAGTGCTGGAGGCACTGGAACACACACAGCAATAAGCAGGTGCTTGATTTGCAGCTCTGAACCGTTTTTCTTCCTCCTTGTTGCTGTACATGAACTACAGATCCCAAGGACCTGGTCCTGTCTTACATCCAGGGAAACCTTGTTTGAGTGACACATGGAAATCAGCTCTGATTTCAGAACCAGCTTCTGGTGACTTGCAGATGAAATCTCATAATTGCCAGGTTTGGAATACTCAGAGGGTGTAAGGGTGGCCTCTGGCAAAATAATGAGGTTTATTTCAAAATAGAAACTTAAAACAATGCCGGGCGCTGGGCTTGGTTTGTGAGGTGTAAAGTTTTTCCCTTCAGTCAAGGGAACAGGTTTTTTTTCCACCTTCATTTTGTTGGGAGCTGAAGTTCTCCATGGTGGTTTGTCTCCAGGAGCTGGGACTTCAAGAAAAAATGCAAATATAATGAGTGCAGTGACTCAAATCCGTGCAGGTTGTCAGCACTCAGAAGACATTAATGTTCTTGCAGAGCAGGCTGGAGCCAACTGCAGGAATAATGTGCACATAGTTGTGGATAACATCGAAATCTGCCTTTAGATTTATGGGTTGAGACTGTTGGTGAAGTGGTGCATGCAATGAAATCCATGGGTCACACTTCCATTGCCAAATGGAGGAGTGAATCCTGCTGGGATCTGACTTGCTGAGGTGGTGATCAAACCTCAGCTCTGAGGGTATTTTGCCATCTCTTCCCAACTGCCTGCTCCTGATTTAGGGGTAATGGGCAGAGCTGGCTCTTCTGTTGGATTTGAGGTGGATTTTGTCCTCTGCACAGACCCCAAACCCCTCCACATCAAGTGGACCTTGTGAGTGAGGTCCCTGATGGTGATTTGATGCCTTTTCCATCTGTCTGCTGGCGTTGCTCTGAATGTATCTGCCTCTGCAGAGGCATCTGCAGTGCTCCAAGGTGTTGTGCTGCTCTTTGCCCTCTGCCCAGGGCTCTGGTGCCCCTTCAGTTTGGAGAGGGGGTACCCAAAACCTTTTGGTCACCCAAAAACCCTGAGCTGACCCCGAATGTCCTGGCAGTGCACCCTGCTGTGCTACCTTGGTCTGGACTCTGGACTGGATGAATAAATTCTCCCTTTGGAGCTGTGCAAAGAGAATAAAGGATTGTTGTGGCCACAGAGAGGTCTGTGGCGGGAGGCACTTCATAAATACAAAGAGATGGAGCACAAAGGAACAAGGAGATGACAGTGGCTTCCAAGGCTGTGGTACCAGGTACTGGCTTGTGGCGTGACAGGGGAGGGCTTTGTGCAGCCCCTGTTGCTGTTGGACTCCAGAGGTGCATTTGGGAATGTTTCTGACAAACGGTTCCTGTGTGTGAGGGGCGGCGGGAGCAGCTGGAGCAGGGCTGGAACAAAAGGCTGCTGTGCTACAGCCAAGGCCGACTGAGCAATTAATGGGCCTGGAAGGGTGGCTTTTCATGAGAAGTGACTAAAGCTGGGTTTAGGAGAGTGGCTGAATGTGGTTTGGAGAGGAGTCTGACCGTGCATATAAAAAGGAGAGCACGGGAATTACACAGGGGGTAAGTGGAGGGAGGGAAGGAAGGAAGGAAGGACACTTCCCAGCTATTAAATCATTTAGGCTATGGATATTGTTTTAGGGGAAGTTCTTGCACCCTCAGTGCTTGAGACCCATCCATTCAGGCTGGACAAATCACTGGAGAATGTGCTGTTGGGAGCAGTCCTGCAGCAGCCCCGGGGAAGATGATTCAACAGGGCCTCTTTCATCTTTGATTTCTGTGAACAGTCTGCGTTTGTGCTGCCCCCAGATATTCCCATTCATCACTGTCTGTGGCCAACGCTGATAGTAGAGTGTGAGCCTTTTGGGCAAGAGCAGGGAATGCTGGCTGTCCCTGTGCAGAGCCCTGAACCCAAGGCCAGTCAGCACATGCTGCTGCACAGCCAGGATGGCCCAGGATGGGGCTGGGGATAAGCCCTTCCCAGTCCTTAGTGGGCAAAGCCAGTGCTGTGCCTGCCTGAGGTGCCCTGGCTGTTTGCCCAAGGCAGCCCAGAGCATGTTACAGGAATATCCCAGGTCTTTCTGCTTCATTTGTAGCTCACTGAACTTTACTCCAGTAAATAATGGCAAGAGAGAGCCCAGCGTGGGGAGAAAATCCTGTCTCTACTCCAGTCTTCAATGCACAGACTTTCATTTATCCTTGGCTGTTACAACACTCTTTCTGAGACTTTTCCAGCTCACTTTCCTGCCTGTCCTCCCTGACAGATGCAGTCTGTGCTCTCCACCAGCTAAACCTGTGCCACAAAAGCCCTGAGTGCCCCTGCTCGGGGGGCTCTGTGAAATCCAGGCAGCTTTGAACTTGAACTCCATGCTGAATTACTAAAAAGCTAATAATTTAGAGCTGATAGTCTTTTCAGGGCTCAAAATAGAAGTGAGGTTCCTGTTTGTAAGGAGACATGGAGTGGGGAGTGAGGGGTGTGGTGAAAATGCCTCACTCCAGTCACCTCCTGTAGAAATGGCAGCTTTGAGCCTTGTTTTTTGAAAAGTGAAAAATTCCCCTTCCAGATAGTCCGTGCTGCTGTATTTAGTGTGAATGTTAAATCCCTGCATGCTCAGAGCCCATAACACATTAAACTGATAGTGAGAATGGAAAAGGAAAAAGCTTTTTAAGTTTCCCATAAAGACCTTCCAGTGAAACTTATCTGTCTTAAAAAATAAAATCTGATTGCTTCTTATCTTTGCAATTATCCAGACAATTTCAGGCAGAAATAAAATCATAGAACCTCACGTTTTCAGACCCAGGCCTTGTGACTGGTCTGTCATGATAAGGAAAAGATTCTGTGCTCCAGCAGTGATCTGAGGGCCCTCATTAACCCAGAGGAGTCGGGTGCTGTGGGGAGAAATCAGAGATTGGGCACATGGAACTGCTCTTCTTACAACTCTGGTCTGTGGTCTTTGACTTTAAAGCACCCCAGAAAATTCCCATTATTCCCTGCACACCTATCCCTTTGGCAGAGGGTGCTGGCTCCTGGCTGGTGACAGAAGGTGCTTTGCTGGCAGCCTGGAATGTGGCACAAACCCACCTCCACAGGCCAGAGGGGCGAGTGGAAGGGTGGAAGTGGCGACTGTTGGAGGGGCTGGGACAGCGGTATCTTGCACCAGCTCCCAGTTTAACATCTTGAGAGGGTTTTCCTTCATTCCCTGCCCCTCTGTGTGCTCCCACCTTGGGTGGCTGGCTGTTCCACACCCATCCCTGTGCCAGCTCTGAGACAATCAGTGCACGGCGTGTTCTGAGCTCTGGGTAAACCAGTGTTCCCAGGGGGGCTGTGGCTGCTGCCCAGCCCAGGGGCTGATGTGACTGATGGGGGTTCTGCACTCACAGCTGTCTCAGGGCTATTCCTCACACTGCAAAGGCTCTTTGTCTCGTTCAAAGCCATGACCTCATTTTACAGACAGAAAACAGAGAGGGAGAAACCCACCAACCTGCCAGGGGAGGTCAAAGGGCTTGCTGAGAGATATGTTAGCATCCAGCTTCTCCGGCAGGGACACAAATAACTGGGATTGCAGACCAGAAAATTGCCATGAAAAAATGGACTAACTACCATGTGATTACAAAAGGGCCCATTAGTTCTGTGTGTGTCTAGGACTCAAAGTGTATCCTTTGAGGAAGAGTGTGAGGTCATGCTCCCAAAACTTTAAGCAAAAAGGACTGTATGAGTGTGTGCCTGTTGCCCTCTGAGGATGTGGAGTTTGGATTGCTTTCCTCCTCCTCTTCAAGGCACAAAGTCCTGGCACAATGAGGGAAGGTTAGATTTCAGTGTTGGGTGACAGCAGCCCCTGCTGTGGTTAAATGTCAGACCCCTCACTGCTCCTTTATCAGCCTCTTGGGGTACAATCTGGGGTAATGAACACCCCTTCAGCCCTCCTGGGGCTCAGCAGTCTGGGTCTGCATTGCTCCTGCCTGAGCTGTGGTTGAGGATCTGGATTTACAGTCTCACATCAGTGCCAGCTGTGGCCTTTGCTCTGGCCCCTGGTTTTTACTTGTGCATCAGAACCATCCTCTGCACCCCAGGGCTGGTCCTGACACTCCACTGGCCCCATGACTGTCAGAGGTTTTCAGATAAGGGTGGGAATGACCAAGTTTTGTCATGGGGTCGAGGGCCTGGAGCTGCCTTGGATCCATGGTGTGCCAGGGGCAGGAGGAGCCCGAGCTGGCTGTGCCTTGCTGAGGGCTCAGATGTCCCATTACACACCATTTGTGCTTTAGTTGGAAACAAGATGTTCCAGTTTCACTTCCCATTCTCTCAGCCCTGTGAACAGGCATTGCAAAGTGGTCACAGTAGAGCACTGAGGGCTTCTGCCTCCCCAGCTCTTCTCTGTAACAGAGGAGGAAATAATTCTTCTTTTACTCATCACTAGTGATTTAAACTCGGAAGTTGTGTGTCACTGTTTTCAGTGCTGAGGTGACCTGTGTAACACACAGAGGGACAGCCATGTGTGTTCTCAGTACCTGCCAGCAGCTTCCACCAGCACTGCTCTGCTCTTCTCTTTGCCAGCTCCAGTTTTTTGGGGTAAGGATTTCATGATCCCCTTTCCCTGTTGCACTCTCGGTGATCATTTTTCCCTAAGGATTACAGCAATGCAAACCTGTGAAATCCTGTGTCCTTGGTGGACAGAGGGCTTCATACCTCAGAACAGGGTGGTGACAACCAGCCTAAAAGTTCATGTGGAATTTAGGGAGCTGCAGTGGAAGGAAATGCAGATTCCAAGTATTCCCAGGATTTTGGTGAGTGTGGTCTGCCTTTGGCTTTAATTTGCCTGTGGGGACACAGGTGAGGATGCTGTGAGCCTTGGACAAGCCTGTTGTGTGTTTTTGTGGGTTTTCTGCAGGGGTTTTGAAGGACTGTCCAGTCTCAGGGCTCTGGGGACAGTGAAGGTACATGGGGTGACAGTGCTGCAGCCTGTGGTCAGTGGCACTGCCACACTCCAGCTGGATTCCCTGGCAGGAGAGGTTTGGATGCTTCTCCACCACTGGAGATCCTTACAAGCCTCATCTCTGCTGAGGATGTGGGGATGTGTTCACAGATCCCTCTGGACACAGCAAACCCATCCCAGAGCCCCAGATCCCCCCTCTGCAGGGAAGGGTGGGTGACTGGGATGTGCAGCCAGCATTACTGGGCTGGATCTGCTACAGGATCCTGGGAATGGGGGGTCTGAACCACCTGTTGGACTTTCAGCCATGGGGAGGCCGCTGCCCTTTTTAACAGTGTCCATCTCTTTTTCCTTCTCCTCACTTCCCGGTATTCCCTTTACAACCAGCCCATTGTGCTGTGGGCTACAGCAGCTGGGTGGAGTGTTTCAGGCTCAAGTGTAATTTCAGTGCCTTTAAAAGCCTTCGCAGGACTTTTTTTCCCTTTTTTTCCCCTCCCTGAAGAGGACAGCAACGCCAACAAGGGATAATTTGATGGATTACTCTGCGGGGCCGAGGGGCTCTCCCTAATCCCCTTTGTGGGGCTGTTTGACGAGACGAGGAGCAGAAGCCCCCAGCCCCAGGCAGAGAAAAGGCAGCTCAGCAGGGTGGGTTTTACACACTGACATATAAATACAGGCCCTGGTCATGTGGTGCTGGATATAATCTGTGCCCGTTACCACGCTGTGGAGAAGGGGGCACCTGGAGGGGGCTTATTTCTTCCCTTTCCAGTTCAATTTACATTTTTATTCTCCTGCTAAAAATAATAAATGAAGAAGAAAGGCTGGGGGAGAGGTTGATTTGGATCAAATGCCAGGGTGATGGGCACAATCTTTAAACAGCAGAAATGAGCTCAAGCGAAAAGCAGAAGCAGATCATCTCATTTCCCCTCCCACTCCTAAACGGGGGCTCCTCTCATGAATAAAAGCAGGAGCTTGGGTCATGCAGTGGCAAAACAAAGCTGTAGCTCTGATGTAGAGCCAGCCAACCTTGTCTGGAGGTCCTGAGCTGCTCACAGCAGACCTGTCTCTGGCTCAGGACGGTGTGACCAGGGCGAGTGAGGCTCTTGAGGTGGTTGCATTGTGTGTGTTCAGGAGTTTGTGAGGCTTCTGTGTCCTTAATGGAAGTTTGGTGCTGAGATGCCAGTCCTGAGCAGGTAAAACGCTGTGAGACCACCCTGTGTGACAGGCACAAGTCCCACTGTGGTTCCTCCAGCCCAGTCTGGAGATCCCTCTGCACCTGAGCTTGGCTGTGGGATGTTTATTGGGGCACTGAACTGGGCCCTCCAGTACAGTCATTTTTGAGTGTTAGTGATGGAAACAGGGCTACCAGCAAGGTGAGGGTCAGACTGTCAGGAATCAGGGTGTCCAGCTCCAATCTGTGCCTGATTTTCATGGCCATGCTCCTACCATGGATCTCCCATGCAGGCTGAAGCCTGGTGCTGCTGCCTGCCAAGCACAGGAGAGTTAATGACACCCTTGGCACTGCCACGGGCTCTGGGCTCATGTCTGTCCCTTGAGAGCTCCAGAAGTGTCAGTGTGGCCTCCTGTGAGTCAGTGACCCCGTTACTCACACAGGCAGTTCCTGTTTGTACTGGGAGAGGAGGAGGAGGAGCAGGAGAAGGACTGGCTGGAACTGGTCACTCTGATGCTGTATCTTTTCCGTGGTCAAACAGGCAGGCATGGGAGCAAAGGCAGCCCCTTAAAGCTCATCTCCTCCTGGCAGGAGCAATTCCTTTGCCAGAGAAGAAGCAGGTTGCAGGACAGGAGGTCAGTGGAGCCTGGGGCTGCTCTGATGTCTGGGTGATGCTCGTGTTGTGGGATGAGGATAAAGCATCTGTAGAATTGTTGGCATATGAGGTACCAGAGGCTTGCAGGGTGAAGGGCAAGAGGGGCAGAGCTTTCTCCACCCTGGAAAGCAACCTCTCTGTACAGTCAATTCCCAAATGGAGGTGGCAGTGAGCTGGCCAGGGACTTGTCTGAGCACAAAAGGGCCTGAACAGCTCTGGCTTTTAGAGCACCCTGAGAACAGGATGATCCCATTGCAGGTGTTGCAGTGAGGGAGGAAAAAATGGACCTCCAGTCCTGACAAATTCAAGTGTCTCCCTTTGAACCAAACCGTGGAAGTTGGAGCTGTCACTGGGAACTGCCCCTTCCCATAATCCTGGATGCATCTGTGGCATCTCCTGGGTTAGTATATCCTGGCTGCTGGACACTGCAGTGTGGGGTGAGGGAGGGAATTTTGGATGGGCTGGGGCTCGCTCTTGTTCTCTAAGCCGAGCTGCCGAGGCCGATATAATGGAGCCCCCGGGCTCAAAGGAAATGCAGAGTTAATTCAGAAGAGACTAAATAAATGGCCCTTCTCCCATCCCTGCTTAATGACTGCTCCCCTCTCCCCACATTGAATGGGGTCAAGGAGATTTGGGAGGGGAGGGGGAAGGGGAGAGGGTCAGGAGAGGTCAGGTGAGTTTTCCATTTCAGCCCACACTGGCCTGCCAGAGCTATTCTCCATGGTGTATTTCACATTCAGCAGCAGTGAATGGACACTGATAGCTGTGAAAGGCTCTGGCACTGGATGAACAGCCCTTCCCTAAGCACTCCTCCTTGTGCTCTCTCCCACCCTTTCTTCCAAAGGGCTTCCAGGGAGCGGGGAATTAATAATGTTCATAAAGAGCCCCTTGGAAGGTTGGAAATGTAACGTTGGGGTTATGAATGGAAAGCCTTTGCCCTTCCCTCTCTCTCCTGCCCCTTGGGAGTGGGTTCCTGCATCAAATCTGCCTTGGGGAAGGGAAGGTGAGGATCCATCTGTGTCACCTGGGAACTGCTGGACTGGAGCCCCCACCTGAGACAAGGGGTTTCCTTTTCTAAGGCAAAGGATTTGTGGGGCAATTTTTTTCCTATATAAGACAGACCCAACAGGTCAGAAATAGTTGATAATAGAACCATCAAAAGGTTTGGGTTGGAAGGGACCTTAAAGCTCATCTTGTTCCACCCCCTCCCACTATCCCAGGTTGCTCCAACCTGGCCTTGGACACTTCCAGGGATGGGGCAGCCACAGTTTCTGTGTGAAACCTATTCCAGTGCCTCTGCACCCTCACCTCTGTTGTCTGACCACTTCTGGGGTTGTTTGTTGAACTGTGAAGTAGGTGCACGACCACCATAAATCAAAGGCTGCAACCACATTTAATATCATCTCTTGTCCCTTTTGCACCCATGTGAGAGATGGGAGGATTATGGAGTAGCAGGATATGGGATTTGTTTCTCCTAAAAGCAGGAGATGTGATTCTGAGCCCATGAGTGAGGGCACACAGAGCAGTGGCTGAGAGGAAGTGGGAAGTGAACTTGTGCCACTGCTGGTGGTGTTTCGTGTCCATGAGTCCGTGCCTCTGACATCACCAGTAAATCCAGCCCTGTTTCCATGTGTGTCTGTGTCTTTCTCCCATTCAGATCCCAGTTTCCTCAGACCTCAGCCTTGCTGCCTCCCCGTGCCACTTTGAGCACAGGAAGGCATTTGTCAAAACTTCTGTAGCGTGTGAACAGAGAACAAACTGAGCAGGGGAAACGTGGGAATCCAGTCTGCTGGATTCCAGACTCAGAATCCAGCCTGCTGCCCTACTGCCTTTGGAGAAGAGGACTTCTGGGAAGCTGCTTTCCATGGCATCATCCCTGCTCCTCATCCTCACTCCCTGTCAGGGCTGTGGGGTGAGCTGCACTCTGCAGAGACACATTGTCTGCCTCCCTCCCTGAGCTCCTGCAGGAGAGGCCAGGGCTGCAGGAGGTGCAATCCCTTCTGGTTTGGTCGCCACCACTGTCCCCGTGGGTGGCAGGGAGCCCTCTCCTCTCCAGCTGCCTTTGTCCAGCAATTCTCTGCTCTGCTCCTGCCCCCGGACCCGCCCTCCTACCTGGCTGCCAGGTGAACCAGCCTCTCAGGGTTGATCTGTTGTTTCTCTGCAGAGAAAGGAGAAGTTTGGGTTGCAAGCTGAAAAGTAAAACAGAAAGCCTGGGTTTGTAGACGGTTTCGTTTTCCTCGGGGAGGGAAAGGAAGAGCAGAGAAGGAGCATAAACAGCAGCAGCTGATGTCGCCGTGGCACGACAGCTCAGGGAGCAGCTGTGGAAAACCCCACATGTGGCTCCCTTCTGCTCCTGTGTGCAGGAAACCTTCCCCAGAAGGGCTGCTGTGTCCCTTTTTGGGGGGCTGGGTGTGATCCTGGTCAGGATGCTCCAGACTGGCTCTGTTGTGGGAGGCTGGGGAAGCTGAGGCCACAGGGCAAGAAGTGCCTGTTGTCAGGTGGACCAGCCTGGATCTGACAGGGAAAGGTGTCCCCAAGGTGCCAAATCCCACTGGGATGGGCAGGGTGCTGCCTGCTCCCCTGGCTGTGATGTGGAACTGCTGCTGTTAGAGCAGGACATCCCAGCTGGGAGATGGTTTTGCTCCTTTCACACCAGGGCAAAGCTGCAGAGCCCCAGAGCCAAACCAGTCCTCCCGCATATTCTGCTGGATAAATTGTCCTGGAAGAGGTGAGATTAGTGCTTTAAGGGAAGTGTTTGGTCTTGCTGCTGGAACTGACATGTAAAGCCAGACTGTTACCTGCAAAGCTGCAGGGAACATCTCACTGGCATTAAAAAGAAAATAATAACCCCATGTACTGAATCTCTGCTGAATATTGTGAAACACCCGATCAGCAAGGGAAGGTGATAAATGTTAACACCAGCACAGGGCAAAGTTCAGGCGTGAGCCCAGAGCTGGGCTTGCTTTCTGGGCAGGTTTGGGGCAGCACTGGGTGAGCTGGGGGTTCTCAGGGGTGCTGCTGGCAGCCTGTGTTTGCATTGTGTGAGGGGCCCGGGCACAGGAGTGGTTGGTGCTGAGAACAAGACCTGTTATCAGGAGCAGGGAGGGCCCTGAAACCAAACGTGTGTCTGTACCAGCTCGGTTCCACCTCTGCTCTCCTGCAAACTGCTTAAGTAGCTTTTCCTGAATGCTGTGTACCCGGGCTGGGCTCTGCAGGGATCACCTGCCACTCTGGGGAGGAGGTGAGTCCTGGCTCTGTGAGCCTCCCAAACTTTCCTTTTCCATGCCCTGCTTTATGGATCAGCAGTTCAGGTGATTTCCCTGCTCAGCACTTGCATGCTTTGCCAGCTAAGCCAGTCTATCTCTATTCTATGGACAAAATTAAACAAGTAATTCATAGGTATTGGGACAAACTGCAATTTAAACAGAAAAGGTTCATGTGCTGCAACTGTGTCTACAACTGGGTTGCTGTTCTCCCATCCCTGGCTGCACACCACTATTGCTTCTGGGTACCCTGGGATTTATTTTCTCATTAAAGACCTCTGAGGGTGTGGAGGGGGAAGAGACAGGTCTTTTCCTACCTACTGATAAGAAATTCAGCCTCTGCCCCCCAACTGAAGTTCTCAGGCAGTAAGGGAGACAAACAGATTCCTGCTGCCTCCCCAGTGCTTGAGGTATCATAGCAGTAAAAGGCAAGAAAATTATATTTAATCTGTGTGTGTGAGAGAGAGACATCTTAATGTTTGGGGTTTATTTTGAGATAAATCCCCCTCTTTAAGCTCTCCACACCCTGGACTACAACAGACAGTGGACATTACATCTCCCTTTGAGGTCTAGTGATGGTGGCTCAGTTAATTTTGCCTTGTGACTCTGCTTCCTCTAGTGAACAGCACCCAGGTTTGTGCTGCTGGAGCTGTAGAGCTGCAGCTTAAATTCCTACCCCAAGGCTGTGAGCCAGCTGGGCACCCATCCTAACCAAGACATCCTGTGTCTAACCCACATCTGAGCAAGGTGGTCTCTGCCCCCATCCCCTCCTTGCAGGTCCAGTGCACTGAAGGGATGCTCAGCTTGGCTGGGGCCTTGGAGGGTTCCTTTGAAGCCATCTCGGGTAATTAAAGGAAAAACTGTTGCTGTTCCCTCTCTGTTTGCTATTTGACCTCGGGCAAATCACTTAAATGTTCACAGTTGTTAAGGGGAGGGATCTTCTCTGACAGTTGAGGTCTTGGTGAGTGTGAAGGGGGAAGGTGAGGGATCTGGGAAGGAAAATAATCAGTATTTATTGTGTGTAACTGGCAGCCTGACAACTCCTGAGCTCAGGAGTGGTGCTTCTCCTCTGCAGCAGCAAGAGGCAGAGGGTGATGCCTAAACCTCATCCCCACACAGGCAGCTTCACCCAGTCATCCCCACATGGGTTATGTGGCTGATGGCAAGAGGGGGAAAAAGAGAAAAGTCACAGAAACTGTCCCATCTGTACCTGTCTGCTGACACCTGTGCAGAGGTGCAGGTCAAACATGAAGTCAGGGATCACTAATTTGCACCACGTTTGGTGTAATGTGGGGTTTGATCCCTGTCCAGTGTAACTCCAGCTGCTCCTGTGCACACACCTTGAATCATGGAATTGTTAAAGCTGGAGAAGACCTTTAAGATCATCAAATCCAACCATCTGACAAGCAGCAGTTCCAGCTCCAGCACCTCAGCTGCTGAGCAGGAAGGCGAGTGCTGGCCTGGAGATGTTCCCTGTAGGAGCCTTTTCCTTATCCCTGTAAGCGAGACAAAGAACTGAGAGGGGGACCAGGCTGCAAAAGTGGATTTTTAGCTTATTTCTTGTGATGGGTTCACTCAGAGCTCCAGGAGGGAAGCTCTGGGTGCCAGGGGGGTGCTCAGGCAGGGAGGGTGTGGGGGCACAGCCTCTCTGCAGCCAGGGAGGGAGAGGTGGAGATAAACTGCTTCCTTCTGCTCAGCCCCTGTCCTGTTCTCGTGGCCTCTCCCCTCTGAAGAGAGAAGGGAGCACGTTACAGGGCAAATAAATGACTCAATCTAATGAGTAAGGTAATTGCTGTTCACTGTTAGATGAGGCTAAAGTGGGTCAGGTTTGTTTGTGAAACTCCATGGAGGCACCATCTGTTCTCTGTGCCCCATCTCAGGGGCTGGAGATGGGATTTGGGTGAAACTGCTTCCCTGGGAGCCTGTGGGGCAGCAGGGGAGATGTCCTGGTCATTAGGCAGGAGTGTGGGGTGTCTGGATATGAATTTGTGTGACTGCAGGCAAATCCCTGCAGCCCTGATCCTCCAAGGGGACTCTTAATTGATTTCCTTGGGAGAGGGGACCCCAAATCCTTTGTCTTTCTGCTGCAACTGCCCATCTCTAAGACAAGGCTGGACAGGACACTGAGAGGTCATCAGACCTCCCTTGGCCTGAAGGCAGGATCGGATTTACCCAAACTGTGTGACAGGTGAGTGTTTCACCTGTCACAAACCCTTGGAGGGAAACCTGGCACCAGTGTCGTTTGTGTCCTTTAACCCTGCTTTTCTCCCAGTCCCCCCATGCCTGCAAGCCCATGGGGATGGCCACTGTCCCTTTCAGCAGTGGGCTGTGTGTGCTACCTGGTTTAAATCCTCGACCCCTCTGTGTCTAATAATCTCTCTCTTGTCACAGACCACAGCATGTGAGCAGGAGGGGAAAGCCTGGAGTGGGGTCCCTGCCTGCCCACGCCTGGATTCAACACTGCTGGGGCCACATCTTGCAATAAGAGGAAGAGGAAAAGACAGTTCATTCACCGTTGCTAAAAATGGGAAGCAGCATCTGTCCAGCAGCCCGGGGAGGGAAGCTCCAGTCCTCGCCCGTGGGACATTCCTGGGAGTGCTGCAGCCAGATGGACAGAGCCCTGTGCCAGTGAGGGGTCAGGGCAGTGTGGCTCGCAGGGCTGGGCCACCATGTCCTTGCCCAGCCGCAGGACCCAGCTGCTGCTGGTCAACTCGCTGACCTTCGGGCTGGAGGTGTGCCTGGCTGCAGGGATCACCTACGTGCCACCACTGCTGCTGGAAGTGGGCGTGGAGGAGAAGTTCATGACCATGGTTTTGGGTAGGCAGTTTTTATCTCCTCTTTGAGGTACTTTTTGCCCCTTGGAGTCTGGAGGGCAGGGAGGCTTAGCTGGGGTTCTGTCAAGGGCAGCCTTGTGTTTGGAGGAGAGGGCTGTGACCCGCTGAAGCCTCCAAAGTTCCTGAAACATCCCAGGCTTTTCACAGGGCATATAGACCAGTGTCTTCCAGATCTGTTCCCTTAACACCTCCTCTCTCTCTTTTCCAGGGATAGGACCTGTCCTCGGCTTGGTTTTCGTCCCGCTGATCGGGTCTGCCAGTGACCACTGGCACAGCAGCTACGGCCGGAGGAGACCTTTCATCTGGATGCTTTGCCTGGGGGTCCTGCTGAGCCTCTTTGTTATCCCACACGCCAGCAGCCTGGCCAGCCTGTTTGCCCTCAACCCTCGCCCACTGGAGATTGCCTTCCTCATCCTGGGCATCGGGCTGCTGGATTTCTGTGGCCAGGTGTGCTTCACTCCTCTGGAGGCCCTGCTCTCCGACCTCTTCCAGGAGCCGGACAACTGCCGCCAGGCCTTTTCCATGTATGCCTTCATGATCAGCCTGGGGGGCTGCATTGGCTACCTGCTCCCAGCCATTGATTGGGGTGGCAGCTTTCTGGCCCCGTACCTGGGAGGGCAGGAGACCTGCCTCTTCACCCTCCTTGCCATCATCTTCCTGGGCTGTGTGCTGGCCACGCTCTTCGTGACAGAGGAGGCGGCCGCCCAGGCGGATGTTCTGGAGGGCCCAGCGCTGAAGGACACGTCCCCAAAGGCCTCAGCTGCCTGCTGCTCCTGCCAGCTGTCCCGGAGCTCCTGCCTGCTGCAGGCCAGGCAGGTGCTGCAGGCTCTGAGGAACCTGTGCACGTTGGTGCCGCGGCTGCACGGCCTCTACTGCCGCATCCCCAGGGTCATCCGGCGCCTGTTCGTGGCCGAGCTCTGCAGCTGGATGGCTCTCATGACTTTCATGCTGTTCTACACAGACTTTGTTGGGGAAGGGCTGTACCACGGTGTGCCCAGAGCCAAGCCAGGCTCGGATGCCAGACGCCACTACGATGAAGGTGAGAAGTGAAGCAGCAGCTCTGAGGCTGCAGCATCTGTTCCCCAGGGCAGGAGCGTTTTGTGGGAGCTCTGCTCTGCTACTAATGCAAAAAAAAAGTTACAGGGAACTTGGCTTTCTGCAGGTGGGCAGGAAAAACATTCTTCCGTGGCCCCCAGAGCATGACACTGGGGACCAAATTGGGAAACACCTCTTGTTCCCAGCACAGTTAGATCTGGCAGGGCAGCCCTGGCCTGGGGCTGGATTGTTAAGTGGCAGGATGGTCTGGCAGGTTGCACACTGAACAGGATGGATCCGGCTCTGGTTGCTGCTGCCAGGTCCTTTCACTGCTCTTCCCTCCTTTTCAAATGAAGGGGAATGGTGCTCCCCATCCCTTGGAGAGCAGGGCTTGGAAAGCCAGGACATGCTCCGTGGCAGTGAGGTGGGATTTGCTGCATCCTGTTTCCATGCTACTGTGGGATTCCCATCTCACAGCTGTATGTGGGGAGCCCTCAGGCAGCTCCCCCAGTTCTCAGCCCTCTCTGCTGACCACAAGTCTGGAGCTGCCATGTCCACATCCCAGGACACTGCTCCCAGCAGCACGTTACCTGCCCACTGGTGCTACCTGCCCTCCCATTTTGTGTTGTGCCAGAGCCTTGACTTGCTGCCTAACCCTAATTTTCCTCTCTCTAATCCAGATCTTTCATTCTGGGAGGCACCTTCCTGGCCCTTTCCTCCAGCAGTATGTCTTGCCCTCCAAGTTTTCCACTTGGGGAGCCCTGCAGCACACTGCCTCTTTGTGCTGTGTGTCTGTTTAACTTACAGGGAGCTTAATTATTATTTAACACTTGCACTGTTTAGCTTCCAGCAGGTCAGCACTCCATTGTGCTGGCTGTCATAGAAACATGTGTTGAGTAATGATCCTTGCTCCAAAGAGTTAATGCTTTTAATTCCCTGAAATCTGATAGATCATTGCAGAGGGTAAGGTCTGGATTGCTACCGGATACTGCAGTTTAGTGCATGTTGTATACTTTCCCTTGGCTTAAGCACAATTCCTTGTTCCTTTTGTTCTGTTGCTGCCTTTGGCATCAGATAACAACAGATCCTGGTTCATGAGCAGGTGACAGGATCCTGGAGCAGGAGCAGGAAGGTGCAAACAATGACTTCCAAAGACAAGAATGGCATTTGGATTCCCATCTCCCACTGCCCTTCAGTTAGACCAGGGTGCCCAGGAGCAGGAGCAGGGCACGTGGAGTTTGGAGCCACAGTCTGGCATTTGTTCCATGATGCTGCTCTGCTCCCCGACCCTGCCATGTGGTTCTTAGGGCTCAGCCCACTCTGTGTGGACTGTTTGGAGTTTGGGACTGAAGGAGAGGGAAGGATTCCAAAGGTGTTTGGCTGTGGGAAGCCTGGGCAGTGTCTCTCACCCCCTCTGCTTCCCTGCAGGTGTCCGGATGGGCAGTTTGGGGCTCTTCCTGCAGTGCATCACTTCCATCTTCTTTTCAACAATCATGGACCGGCTGGTGAAGCAGTTTGGGACACGGGCAGTGTACCTGGCCAGCGTGGTGTTCTTCCCTGGGGCTGCCTTTGTCATGTGCCTGTCCCACAGTGTCACCGTTGTCACCATCTCTGCTGCCCTCACGGGCTTCACCTTCTCGGCGCTGCAGATCCTGCCCTACACACTGGCCTCCCTCTATCACCACGACAAACAGGTGGGGATCTGCTCCAGCACAGCCTCCTTGAGGCTGGTACAGTCACTCCAGCCCGTGGAAGAGGAGCCCACACCTGTATCCAAAGGTTTTCCACATGTGCCTCTTGTCCCCAGGCTCTGTCTTCCCTGAAGATTCATCTGAAGTGGAGGAGATCAGAGTTTAGCATCTCCTTCCTTAGGGATCCCCTGCTCACCACAAGCATTATCCATTTTTAAAAACTGGGGAGTGGGCAAGATGGGAGAAATCAGGCAGGATGGGTGTATCAAAAGGGGTGTTCCTTGTTCCTCAATGTCCTGCATGTTTTTAGGGACACTGGTTCAGGTTAGTTAACCCTGTGTGCATTCTGCAACCAAGTCACATCTGCATTTCTGCCAGCCTGAGGTGCTACAAAACTCCAGAATTTTCAGCCCTTAGAGCTTGCTTTATAATTTTTGTCCATAGCATCAAGATCACTAAAAGGAAAACTGAGGTTCTTCCTATTCCCTTAGCTCCAAGAAAAATAAATGTTGTGAAACTTGTGACACCAACACAAAAGCTCGTAACCCTGTCCCACAGATGTTATCCTTGTGGAGAAGTCCTAGGAGGTTCCTGAGTTGCACATTGGATTAATAGGAGTTTCTCTTGTGCTGCAAATGCAGAATTAATTTGTGGTTTGAGAGCAGCTCTTTCATCCCAGTGGCAGTGGTTGGCTGCTCACTGGAATAAGTAGGAGTTGTTACCACAGGCATCCAGATGTTCACATTGAACAAATCCTTTGGACCAGCCCATCCCAATTGGCACCAGGCAGTAATAAAGGGATGGGGGAATGTTCAGCTTTGCAAAAGCTTCAGCTGGGCTGGTATCTCCCATGGATGCATTATCAGTGGAATGAAAACCAAACTCCACAGGCTGGGAATGGCAAGGCCACATGGCCAACTGTTTGCCAAAGGCTTGGCAGGGAAACCCTGGGAGTACAATGAGTGAGGGGCACAGCTGGGCCTGGTCTCTCTGCTGCCATCACTGAAAGTTCCTCCTTCCTTTCCCAATTGCTTTGAGCTGGGAGACCCCACAAGAAGTCCCTAAAAAGCATTTTGCAGGAAATCCTCTTCCATCTTCTCCATTTCTGTTTTTTTTTTTTCCTGCTGTTGAAATCTCTCACCATTTTGGTTTGCCTTCCCTCCCTCCTGCTTGTTCCCTTCCCTCTCTTCTTTTCACTTTAATTTTTTAACTTTAAACCCTCCTCCTGAAGTGAATCAGTGGAATCCAGAGGGGCTGTGGCTTCCACACCGGGCAGGATCCTTGGTGACAACCTGCAAAGCCACCTCAGCTGGAGCTCCTTGCTTTGCTCAGGCTCTCTAAGTCACTGCTCTCCTGCATTCCTCTCCTCTTTCCATGAACACTAAACCTTGTCTGGAACAGCAGGGGAAGATCTGTGTGTTCTAGCAGCACCTGAAAGCTTGGCAGAGGTGACATGCATGGTGAGCATCACACCTTGTGCAGGAGGTTAAGGACAGTTGGGGTCCTCGTTCCCACCACTCCCATCAGCTCTCAATGAGTCAGGGCTTGTTGGCTGAGTGACTCTTGTGGTTGTTTTCCATGCTACAAGGGGTGATTTGCAAGTCAAGTTCTCACTAAGCTCATTCCTGTGTTTAATTTTCTCTAGATTTAAATTAATTGTCCACATTATGTGTTCAAACACACCTCCCAGAACTCGTATCCCTGAAGTTTTAGCCTGGATCAGTGTAGGAACCAGGAAAATGTGGCCTGGGCCTCCAGGGCAGCCACTGACATTCCCAGAGAAGGCTCCTGGGAATGTCAGTGGGGCTGGAATTGTGAAGGAGCTCCTGGTTTCATTCACACAATGCCCTTTCTGTGCTGGGTTTGGAGTTGCTTTGAAGTTTGATGGCAATGGGAGGCCTGTGGGAGGATTTTTAGACTCCAAAAAATAAGTGACAGCCCATATTGATCCATTTAAGTGTGCCAAGGCTGCTGAGAGCTTTGGGATGACCTGCAGCAGAGCTGGGGTGCCCACATCCTGCACCAGTTCCCTCCTCTTGATCCGTGTCCAGGTCCCTCCTGCAAAAGGGAAGATAGTTCCCCTCTGAGCCTGCACTGGGTACAGCTCTCTGCTCCCAAACAGGTGCTTTTTTTTCCTTTTTATTTCCTTTGTTTGTTCAATCTCTGTGCAGATAATGGACTGACATGTCCTTGGTTATCTGCCCTACCCCCTGCAGACCAGGGGTTGTGCATAATTGCAAATACTCTGGAGTTTTAAAGCAGCATTTTCCCTGCCTGCACATGACTGCCCATGATTTGTTGGTGTTAACATGGAGAGCTTTTTCATCCAAATACTCTGTGAATACTCCTGGGCGAGCCATGCCCCAGAGATCTCACAGCTTGAGCAGAGCCAAGCAAAAAAGGCTGAGAAGAAAGAGATTTTGTTTCCCCCCACCCCTCTTTTCTAGCTGTGAGGAGGCTCTGGCCAGGCAGATGAAGCAACACAGTTGAGGTTTGTTACAGAGCTGAGAAAAGAGCCCTTCCCTGAGTTCCCAGCACTGTGCCATCCCAGCTGGTGTCACTTTTCAGTATCCCAGAAGAGATTGGCCACTGATCCAGGGCTCTGGATGGATCGTCTGCCCTTTGGGCTCTTGTGCAGGAAGGGTTTGGGTTCCCAGCCATCCACTCCACAAACACTCCTGTTAGCACTGGGCTGCCTGGGTCTGTGATGTGCCCCAGTGGACTCTGGCCCTTCACTCCTGCCCTGCCTCAGGTGATTCCAGGACGGAGTGAGCCCACATTTCCTTGGCACCTAGTGAGGAGGTGACAACCAGCACGAATTGTCCCCAAGCAGAGCCCCAGATCGTCTACACAACAAAGGCCCCACTTGGCCAGATTCCTCCAATGAGTCAGGGCTGCTCTGAATCCCTTGCCAGTCGGAAAAAGCTGTTCTGGCTCCTGGAGGGCACCTCACATGGGCCAGGCTCACGCTGGCACTCCCCACCCTGACCCAACACACACAAAGCCCCGCTGGTTTTGCTCCCTTGCACCAAACCAGGGTCCCTCTGCTCACTCCATCCTTCTTTCCCGTAGGTATTCCTGCATAAATACAAGAGCAAAGAAGAGGAAGACGCAGCTCTACTGGACAAGAAATCAGCCTTTTCGAAAGGCCTGCTCTCCAGCCAGAAGCTGCCTTACCAGAATGGCCATGCTGGGAGCCTCTTCTCTTCCTCCTCACCTTCCTCCCCTCCTCCTGCCTCCAGCTCCGCTCTGTGCGTCAGCTCCTCCTGCGACGTCTCGCTCATGATGATGGTGGGAGAGCCGGACCCGGGCGCCCCTGGCCGAGGGATCTGCCTGGACCTGGCCATCCTGGACAGTGCTTTCCTGCTGTCCCAGGTCGTGCCCTCCCTCTTCATGGGCTCCATCGTGCAGTTCACGCAGTCGGTCACGGCCTACATGGTGTCGGCCGCCGGCTTCGGCCTGGTCGCCATTTACTTCGCAACCAAAGTTGTCTTTGACAAGAGTGACATGGCCAAGTGCTCTGTGTGACGTGAGGGGACAAGGGCAGCATGTGGCAAGAGGAGATGTGTGTGTGTGTGTGTGTGTGTGTGTGTGTGTGGCACCTGCTGTCCTTGAGCTGCTGCTGTGGCCCTGGGGGTCATTTTGGGGCTGGGGGCAGGACAGGGTTAATCTCAGGTGTAAATATGAGCCATCAGGGCATTGTGCTTCGGGCCAGCAGTGCTTTCCAAAGGTGCCTTTGTCAAAGAGAAGCAGCACAGGCAGCACCAAAGGGGTTGGGAAAGGGAAAAGGAATTGGATTTTCCCTCCAGTAACGGGTCTTGTGTGAGCAGGAGCAGCAGTGGTACAAGGAGGGGATAAATCACCCTGTTCTCCACTTACAGCTGACTCCTCTTCCCCTTGCTGCTTGTAGTTTTCCCCAGCTTCTTGAGCAATACTTCTGCAAATGGGACACTGGGAGGAGATTTCCTTGGGAAAAAACAGATGGGTGGCAAAGGTTTGGCTGTGAAGCCAAGGGGGTGAACGTGTGTGCACAAACACTTCTGTCCTTCCCCACCTCAGCTCTGGCTGGGAGAAATCATCCAGGAGAAAAGTCACTATGTCTTGTTTTGGAAAAACAAGTAACGTTCTATTAGGACCAGTTCCAAAAGGTGACTTATCTTTTACCTATGTACCAGGTTGCATCAGATACAAAGGACTTCTGAGCTGATTTTTTTTTTTTAATCGTTGTTTTTAGCTTTCTTCACACAGTTCTCAGTAACTCTGACCTCTCACTCCTCACCTCAGTGCCTGGACCTGCCTCCTGCTCTCTGCCCTAACAGATCCAGCCTGTTGTGCCTCTTCCACACCTGGCCCCTAAAAGATGCTCTTGCTCCCATAGCACAGGGACCAAATCCTCCTGGGTTTTCCAGGCTGTTTGGCTCCTGGATCTGAGTCATCTCTGCAGCTGTGAGTCCTTTTGGCCAGTCCCACTCCCCATCCAAGTGGACCAGCTGGAATCACTCTGCTCGTGGCAGATTCCTACCACTCACTACCCACACACCAAGTAGGAGGCAAAGTCTTGGCCCTCAGTCAGCACTTGGACTTCGGAATGATCCAAACTCTGTGACAGTGAGTAGAGGAAAGGCTGAATTGGTGCTGTGAGCTCACAAAAATCCAACAGCCCTTGGCTTTGGCTGGGCCAGACAAGCTGTTTGTGAGTAATTTTCTGTGGAGGTGTGTGGGCAGTGAGATGCACTTGTGAGGTTCGGCTGAAGGGCAAAATGTTGCTATTTTGGCTGAGTCTTGTCAGCCTGTTCCTTGGCCCAGGGCTGGGTGACTCCCCTGCTGTCTGAGCCGGGCCCTCAGAGGGCTGCTCAGCTTTTTAAACTCTTCTTTCCCGTCAGGGGTCACTGTTTTTGTTTTACTTCTTCTCAAATTATATGCCTGCCAGCCTCCCTTTCCCACAACAAGGTTTGTGTGCTGAAATGCAGCTGGTTTGGGGATGGATTTGGCAGTTGCTTAACCACTTATGGAAACAGTTTTGGGTCTGTGCTTCCTACCCTGGGCTCTGTCCACTGCAGGCTGGAGCAGGGAGGGCTTCAAGGCAAGATGTTACTGCCAAAGTTTCTTGAGTGAATGCACCTCTGATCCAAGATTTTTCACACAGGTGTGCTGAAGAATCCTTTATTTTTAATTTTTTTCTGGTGTAAAAGGTGGGGAACCTTCACACAGGGGGTGCTAAAGTGCTTTTCATAATTGAGCCACTTGCTGAAGTGCCTAAAATACTTCCACACCAAACCTCAGGAGTATGGGTTTGGTGATAAAGGCCTTAAATGCTTCATTACAGACACCCAAGAGATAAAGCAGGGGTTAGAGGGGCAGACAGCTGTGTTTTGGAGGAGAGATCAGGGTGAGGGAGCAGGAGGAAGAGGAGGTCCAGGTAAAATTGGATGTTGGGAGGGACTGGTGTGGGGCACTGGCTGGGACTGGGCTGCCCTGCAGTGGGTGGGAGCCCCTCGTTGTGGCCTTGCCCTGTCTGTAAAGCCCTTCAAAACCCTTTGTACTTGTAATTTGTGCCAGCACAACCCCGGCCACATCCAAGAGCTGCCTGGGTAGGCTGAGCTCAGGTTTGAGCTGGGCTCAGGGATGCTGGATGCAATGCCAGCTGCCTTCCCACAGCCCTGAGGGACATTGCTGTCACCACAACAGCCCTGTCTATGTGCTGTTGTTACCAAAAGCCTTTCTCCAGAGTTCAGGGAGGGATTTTCCAGAACCCTTTCTGTTTAAGACTGGCCTTTCTGGGTACTGCTAAGAACAGTTCCTGTGTGGGGCTCACACACAGCACCTGCAAGGGATGTTCTAGTCCAGGTAAGGGCATCTCCCTTTACCTGCTGTTACTGATATTACAGAATTCCTGTAGGACTTTGCACTGTGCAACTACAGGTTTGGGTACAAACTCCTCAGAGGTGGAGATGTGGAACTTTTCTGTTACAGGCAGTAGGTGCACTGCTGTATTCTTCTCACAGGTGAATCCTGTATCACCTTTCCTTTTGTGAAGTGGAGGGGTTTGAGTGTGGAGATGGGGAGGAGGGAGAGTGTGATGTGAGAGCATTGTGAATCTCTAGGGTAGGGAAGGATGGATGGATGGATGGATGCTGGATTTCCTTTTGGGGTCATATCCTGTCCGCGAGATGTTCGTGTTTTATTTATTCGGTAGAGTAAATATTTTGTATACAACGCGAGAGGAAGGCTATTATAAATTTTTATGGAATAAAAGGTGTTTAAAAGGGGTCGGTGGTGTCTGGGGCTGAGACAGCGGCGGCCGCCAGGGGGCGCCACCAACGCGGCCGAGAGGGGCGTGGTAGGGGGCGTGGTCAGAGGCTGAGGGGCGGGGTCATTAGTGATTTGGGTTGGGATATGGGCGTGACCATAGACCGAAGGGGCGTGGTCAGTTGTTGGGCGGGGTTTACGCGGGTGGGCGTGGTCGTGGGCGTGGCCAGGCGGGCGCTTCCCGGCCGATCCCGGGTATCCCGGCGGGATGCTGCGGGCAGGGCTGGGATGAGGGGCTCCAGGGGTCCCGGGGAAGGGACAGGCTCTCCCCCACCTCCTCCCACGGAGCGGCTGTTCCCGGGCCGCGCTCCAGCGTGAACATCCCGCTCGCTCCGTGCAGGAATTACTCCGTGTTGTTATCCTCGGGGATTTTGTGACTCGGTGTAAATCAAAGCCCCTCGTGTGTGAACCCTGCAGCACCGCAGCAGGAAGTACCGGAGGATTTTGAGGAGCTGAGACCCTCTCAGTCCTTTTTTAATACTTAGATAATTATTATTAATTATTATTAACAAATATGTAATACTTAAGTAATTTAATAAAAAATACTTAACACTTAAGTAATTTAATAAATAAATATTTAATACTTTAATAAATATTAGCAATAACGGTAAGGACTGTGAAGCTGGGACACATCCAGGTGGGTTTGGAATGTCTCCAGAGAGGAAGACTCCTCGTCCACCCTGGGCAGCTGTTCCAGGGCTTTGCCACCCTCCAGGGAAGGAAGTTCTTCCTCATGTCGAGGTGGAACTTCTTGTGTCTTAGTTTATGGCTATTGCTCCTTGTCCTGTCACTGAAAACCGCTGAAAAGAGTCTGGCACCATCCTCTTGGCACCTGCCTTTGAGATATTTATNTTTGTATGGATCGATGAGATTCCCTTTCAGTCTCTTCTTGTCTCCTTGGTGTTTTGGAGGGGCTCAGCCCACACTCAAAGGCAGCTCAGGGACTTCCTCAGGGACCCAAAAGCCTACAAAGCCACGACAAGGACAGACCTCACACACCTTATCACACACTTTATCACACACCTTATCAATCACAGCAGCAGCATCCGAATGCTACGGCCCTGCCAAAACTCTTCCTCCTGAAACGAGCACCTGTATCCTCCTGGATGCCAGCAGGAACCTGCTGGGACTCGACTTCTTTTCCTGAAATGTTGGAGAAATCTGGCCTGTTTCCAATGTGTAAACCAACGAGGAGAGGAAACGATGGCAGCGACGTCCCGAGATGTCCGGCGGGACCGGCTGCAGCAGCCGGACAGGGACGGGCCGGGGCCATCCCGAGCCGCCGGGGCCGGTGCCCCTCCCGGAGCGGGTGTTCCCGTGCCAATGGGATCGTTGGCCGGAGCCGAGCCCTCGGCGGGGCGGGGCGNAGCTCCCGGGGCGGCTCGGGGGGCACGGCCGGGGCGGGCTGGGCTTCGCTCCCCCCGGGGATGAAACGAATGGCAGAACCAGGTTCGGGCTCCCCAGCTCCGGGGGCTTCCAGCCCGCCCTGGGTCTGTGCCCCGAGTGGGGTCTGGGGGCTCAGTCCAGCTTGTCCGTGGGCATCGCTTTGTCGCGGAGGGATGGGCCACACGTGGCACTGGCTGTGCCTGACCTGTCGTTGTCCCGAACCTCGGGGAGCCCCGGTTTTGCACGGACACCGCGTGTCATTGACGGCTCTGAAGAGGTTACAGGTGTTTGCTCACGTTGCTCGGTCACGGGAGCGGAGCCGTAACCCTCGGCTGAGCTCCCAGCTCCTGCTTGTTGGCTGACCTTGGGCAAATTGCTTTTTCTCCATGCGCTCAGACTGCACATCTGCTGATTTCATACAGCAATCGAGTGCTCTTGAGGGTTTGAACAAGTGTAGGAATGGAAATGCAAAGTGAAGCTTGGAACGACGTCGTCCTTGCCTCGCAGTGTGATCAGTGAGGCTCCATTTCCTTGCAGTAGATTCGAGGTGACAGCACTTGTTGGCATTTTGCAAAAATACCTTGGATTGAGAAGGCACTGACACCTGTAACAGGTGCCCACTGAGTCTGTTGGCACAGAACATGCCATGAGGTAAAACATTTCCCCTTAGCACTGCTCTGCCAGGTGGGACATCACTATTGCCCCCACTCAGTGGGAAACAGAGCATTTCAAGCATTTCAAGGCTGCACGAGGAGTCTGCAGGAGACCCCTGCAAATGCCCCCAAGTCCTGAGCCAGCAGCTCAACCACCAGACCTTCCTGCCCTCTGGTTGTGCTTTTATTCCTGTTGTCAGCTCAACAGAAGGGTTGCACTACATGAGGCTCCTCAGCTGAGGAGTTCATAGTGCAATTCAGCTGTCCTGGGGACATGCTGGAGGGATGGAGACTTTCTGAGCTCTGCAAGAAGATCTGGTTGGAAAATCTGGTTTTAAGACTTTATGAGAGAGGTAAACAGAAGTTTGGTAGCCAGAGGGGGGAGGCTTTTCCTGCAGAAAGAGATGAGAGTCAGAGAAGCAGAGACCTGAAAGAGATCGTAAAACTGGAGTGGATGAAGGAGTGGAATTGGATTGGTTCAGAGCAGGAATTTGTGTTGTGATGAAAATTTGAAGCCTGAAGGCTGAGATTGGCTCGAACTCCTTCCTTACCTTGTGTGAGCAGGGATAGTCTCTGCTCACTGTGACTTGTTGGTGCAGGACTGTGCAGGAGACACTGCTGCAAATGCCCCCAAGCAATGTGGCACCTTGCTCTGGGCAGGTTTTGAATGACTGGGGGGGTTATTTCTTAAGGGGAAGAGCATTTATATCACATCCAGACTGCTTCTCAAAAATTCCCTTTCCCAGCTCTCCGGACCCTGAGAGCACTGATAACAAGGACTGGCTTGACTGGTTTGCAGCTCTGCAGAAATCTCATGGACTCACTCTGGAAAAGGTTCATAAGGGACTTTGGTATGGGTTTTCTTTCCCTTGGAAATTTGATTTCTGCATTAACTGTAAATAGACCCTGATGCCTTGGGAGGTTTGGTGCTGCCAGAGCAGGATGCAGCCTCCAAGCTGACACCTCACAGGGGCAGGGACACTGTGTGGCTGCTCTGTAGGTGCTCAGGTACCTCACTCACAACCCCAGGTGCCGTGGGGTCTGATGTGTTGACTCCTCAGTCACCTCCTGGGGACCACACAGGTCTGACCTGGAGACATTGTGTTCTTTCTCACCTGGTTGAAACGTGGTGTTTGTGTCCTCAGGGGCCCTGTGAGCTGACCCCAGACAGGCTGTCTGTGCTTTCTGGAGGTGTGACTGAGCTCGGGCAGACCTGCCTGAACGGGCTTCCAGCTGACTTGTTCAGGCACCGAGGGCCCTGTACCCACAGCAGTGGGTGAACACTCACCAGGGCCCCGGGCACTTTGGCAGCTGTCTCAGAGCTGTCTGGTTACCTGTGCAGGTACTGAGCTCTAATCCAGCCGTGCTGGGTCTGTGTCAGGGTGTGGTTGTACCACATCTGCAGTGTGGAGAAGCCAGCAGCCTCTCTTGGATCACAATTAACTCCTAGTTGTAAGCCCCAAGTCATCCTCTCCACCATCCAACAGTGCATAGCTGCCCTTGGGCGTAGGTGGAAGAGGGATGAAGGGTTTCATTGTGTATTTTTTACCTTCATAAACTCCCCAGAGATGTTTGCTTCTGGGGGGAATCTGGCTCTTTGCAGCCTGTTGGCATCCTGGAGAGGGAAATGGTTTGCATGTGTTTTTTTTTGAGCAACAGACTCTTTAAAAACAAAGGCCACCGACTAGTTCTGATGTTTTCTTTTTAATGCACAGTCCATTTTACTCAAAGGTTGAGGTTTGCATGTTTGCTTTTGAATTTGGAAATAACCTTGGTGGTGTTCCCTTGCAGATGAACAAAGACTTCCCCAGCTGAGCTCTCACAGAGGCTTCTGAGCCAGGAGCTGTGTGTGGGTAGAGGACGTGAGTCAACCAATGGTCTCTGTGAGCTGCCAGGAGCTGCTGCCCTCCTTGCCCAGCTCTTCCCTGCTTGAGAGCTTGGCCAGTGCTCTGCAGTGCAGGATGCCACCGTCCCTTCTGCCAGGACATGGCAGTGAGAGGACATCTGGCCACCCCGAGGGCTCTGGCCATCTCCTGGCAGGCAGCACTGCCCACACTGAAGGCATCCCACTGTCCAAGGGGGAACACCCCAAACCCCAAAGCACTGTCTGCGAGGCTCAGCTCAGGCTGCCTGACTTCTGCAGCAGCCTCTCCCAGGACTTCATCCCCACCCTGGAGGAGATTGAGGAGTTCCTGAGGGAGAAGGCAGAGTTCCTCAAAGATGAAGCAAGCGAGCTTCACCCAGCTGGAGGGAAGGTGGAGAGCAAATGTGAGCTCAGCTCAGGGAGCTCTGGGGCACAGCCCATGTCCAGTGTGCCAGAAGATGTCCCAAATGCTGCTCAGCCTGGAGGGACGGCTGATGGTGGTGACCAGGCAGCAGGTGCTGGGAGCATTCCTGTTGTCCTCCAACTCCAGCCTCTCCAGATGGACAGCCACCCACAGGGAGCCACAGCTGGTGTCAGGGTGGCCCAGCTGGTTATCAGCTTGCAGGGCCCCAACCTCTCCCTCCTCCCTCAGGTCCAGCCCCCTGTGACCACCATGGACCAAAAATACGTCAGAATTGCCCCCCTGCCAGTGCCCCCGAGGCTGGGGGAAGCAGGGCACGTGCAGGAGGTGGAGGCAGCCCCCAGGAATCACCAAGGAATCACCAATTCCCTCGTCCGCATCCACAAGTGCTCCCACCCAGGCTGTGACAAGGTGTATTCCAAGAGTTCCCACCTGAAGGCTCATTTCCGTCGGCACACGGGGGAGAAACCCTACACCTGTGCCTGGCCCAACTGTGGCTGGAGGTAAGTGGGGGCTCTGTGAGGGTGGGGGTCCCTGCCAAAGGCCTGCCAGGGCTCGCTGAGATGCAGGGGAGCTCTAGGGGAGTGAGAATCCGGGATAAAATCACCAGTTTTCTTTCCCGAGTGAATTCTAGGTGAGAGCTGGAGGAGTGGAGACTGAGGGGACAATGGCAACCACATAAGCATTACTTTTCCCTTTGGGAAGGAGGAAAGGGATGGTGCCAGCCTGTACAATAACATCCTCTAAACTCTGCTCCCCATCCAAGGCATCAGTTGTAGTGTCAAGTGATGTACTCACCTGGTTCTCCAGGCTGTTCTCCCTTTTCTAGATGTGTCCCTCACTCTAAATATACCTGTCACTTCTCCTGGCCCTGGTCTTTATGAGGAGCTGAGATCTTGGAACTCACTTCTTGCCTGGGAAAACTGGGAAAGAAGCCAGTGGTTCTCCTGGAAGACCTGAGGATGGCCTTGGGACACATCTTGTTTTCCAGAGCCTTTTGTGAGCAGCTGCAGTATTTACCAGCCCAGGTGTGAGCCTGAAATCCTCTTGCTGGAGGCTGAGGTTACAGCTGAAGCTCCTCACTTTGTGCTTTTTTTGCGTGGGCACGTTTGAGCCAGATGGAAAAACCCTTCCATCCTAATGCTCCTGCCATCTGTGCTGGCTCCTCATGGGCTGAACAGGAGTAAATCCAGCCCAGTCCTCTTCTCCAGCACTCCCCAGACCTCCAAAGCCATGCTGAAGTCACACCAGGCCTTGTGGGACCGTGGAGGTGGCACCCAAAATATGTGAGACCAACCTGCTGCAGGTGCCCCCAGGTGTGGATCTGTGTGTGCCAGGTGGAAGGAAGGTGCAGGGGAATTAAGTGGGGAATTAAGTGGGGACACACATGTGGTTGAAGGGACTTTCCAGACTCTTCAGTTGATCTGCTCCATGTGTGGGAGTTACTCAGACAAGCAGTTTGAACACTGGGTATTTCCATGGTCCTTGTTCCTGCAACCTCAGAAACAGCAGTGGCTTTGGTATGGGAACCCCTGCCCTGTGCTCCAGGCTGGGTGCATTTCCTTTTCATCCCTTGGGAGTATTTAATCCAGCTCCCAGTCCAGCCCAGGCTGACAGGGAAAACACTCTGCCATTGTGAGAAACAAGGGGATGCTCAGAGTTTGCAGGGAGAACCCACACTCAGGAAAAGCAAACCTTCTCTCAGCACTGATGCTGCTCTGGACTGGACATGGAGTTACAGGAAAGCCTTCCCTCCCAGGCTCCTGGACTGTGTCCTTTAGCCACTGCCAGCCTGAGAATGTCCCCAAAACCAGTTCTCTCAGTGTCTGGCCTTGAGGCTCTCAGCTCCTGGGTTTCAGCAAGTTAAAACAAATGAAGAAAATAGCGTCCTTCAAGAGCAGGGGAAGGAAATGAAGATGTTGGGTGAATGTTTTTCCAATCCCCAAACAGGATTCCAAATCCTATTTCCAGTCTTGGAGGGGTTTATCTTGGGAGCCAGGGGCACCTCTGCCTCCCTGGTAGGTTGGATGGGGCAGAGAAGTGACCTGTCTAGGGTGACCCAAGAGGCTGTGACAGAGACAGATCTCAGGATCCCCATGTTCCCTGTCCTGTGTGGCAGTGAAGGCTGGACCCACCGTGTTTCCCTTTTCCCGCAGGTTTTCCCGGTCGGACGAGCTCTCCCGTCACAAGCGCTCCCACTCCGGGGTCAAGCCCTACCAGTGTGGGGCCTGTCAGAAGAGGTTTGCCCGCAGTGACCATTTAGCCAAACACCTGAAGATCCATGGGGGCCACCCCTGCAGCCCACGGACACTTCAGGGGGGCAGCAGGAGTTAATTCCAGCTGCTCAGCCCTGCCCAGGAGGCCTCAGAGCCGGGGAAACAGTGCAGAAACCACTAAAGAAGAGGGAAAAATGACTCTTTCATGAATTACAGGAGATCCTGTGTCATCCCTCTGTTCAAGGATGACAATGTTCATGGCCTGTTTCTGGTACTTCTGTTCCTCTCTGAAATAGATGTGATGGAAACCAGAGTGAATTTGGGATGTGTGTGCAGGGGAGTGGGGCTGGGGTTGGGACAACTTGGCAAGATTTGCACACCTTGAGAGGGAGGGCAGAGTGTGTCCAGCTCAGNCGAGGCTGGGGGAAGCAGGGCACGTGCAGGAGGTGGAGGCAGCCCCCAGGAATCACCAAGGAATCACCAATTCCCTCGTCCGCATCCACAAGTGCTCCCACCCAGGCTGTGACAAGGTGTATTCCAAGAGTTCCCACCTGAAGGCTCATTTCCGTCGGCACACGGGGGAGAAACCCTACACCTGTGCCTGGCCCAACTGTGGCTGGAGGTAAGTGGGGGCTCTGTGAGGGTGGGGGTCCCTGCCAAAGGCCTGCCAGGGCTCGCTGAGATGCAGGGGAGCTCTAGGGGAGTGAGAATCCGGGGTAAAATCACCAGTTTTCTTTCCCGAGTGAATTCTAGGTGAGAGCTGGAGGAGTGGAGACTGAGGGGACAATGGCAACCACATAAGCATTACTTTTCCCTTTGGGAAGGAGGAAAGGGATGGTGCCAGCCTGTACAATAACATCCTCTAAACTCTGCTCCCCATCCAAGGCATCAGTTGTAGTGTCAAGTGATGTACTCACCTGGTTCTCCAGGCTGTTCTCCCTTTTCTAGATGTGTCCCTCACTCTAAATATACCTGTCACTTCTCCTGGCCCTGGTCTTTATGAGGAGCTGAGATCTTGGAACTCACTTCTTGCCTGGGAAAACTGGGAAAGAAGCCAGTGGTTCTCCTGGAAGACCTGAGGATGGCCTTGGGACACATCTTGTTTTCCAGAGCCTTTTGTGAGCAGCTGCAGTATTTACCAGCCCAGGTGTGAGCCTGAAATCCTCTTGCTGGAGGCTGAGGTTACAGCTGAAGCTCCTCACTTTGTGCTTTTTTTGCGTGGGCACGTTTGAGCCAGATGGAAAAACCCTTCCATCCTAATGCTCCTGCCATCTGTGCTGGCTCCTCATGGGCTGAACAGGAGTAAATCCAGCCCAGTCCTCTTCTCCAGCACTCCCCAGACCTCCAAAGCCATGCTGAAGTCACACCAGGCCTTGTGGGACCGTGGAGGTGGCACCCAAAATATGTGAGACCAACCTGCTGCAGGTGCCCCCAGGTGTGGATCTGTGTGTGCCAGGTGGAAGGAAGGTGCAGGGGAATTAAGTGGGGAATTAAGTGGGGACACACATGTGGTTGAAGGGACTTTCCAGACTCTTCAGTTGATCTGCTCCATGTGTGGGAGTTACTCAGACAAGCAGTTTGAACACTGGGTATTTCCATGGTCCTTGTTCCTGCAACCTCAGAAACAGCAGTGGCTTTGGTATGGGAACCCCTGCCCTGTGCTCCAGGCTGGGTGCATTTCCTTTTCATCCCTTGGGAGTATTTAATCCAGCTCCCAGTCCAGCCCAGGCTGACAGGGAAAACACTCTGCCATTGTGAGAAACAAGGGGATGCTCAGAGTTTGCAGGGAGAACCCACACTCAGGAAAAGCAAACCTTCTCTCAACACTGATGCTGCTCTGGACTGGACATGGAGTTACAGGAAAGCCTTCCCTCCCAGGCTCCTGGACTGTGTCCTTTAGCCACTGCCAGCCTGAGGATGTCCCCAAAACCAGTTCTCAGTGTCTGGCCTCGGGGCTCTCAGCTCCTGGGTTTCAGCAAGTTAAAACAAATGAAGAAAGTAGTGTCCTTCAAGAGCAGGGGAAGGAAATGAAGCTGTTGGGTGAACGTTTTTCCAATCCCCAAACAGGATTCCAAATCCTGTTTCCAGACTTGGAGGGGTTTATCTTGGGAGCCGGAGGCTGCCTCCCTGGTAGGTTGGATGGGGCAGAGAAGTGACCTGTCTGGGGTGACCCAAGAGGCTGTGACAGAGACAGATCTCGGGATCCCCATGTTCCCTGTCCTGTGTGGCAGTGAAGGCTGGACCCACCGTGCTTCCCTTTTCCCGCAGGTTTTCCCGGTCGGACGAGCTCTCCCGTCACAAGCGCTCCCACTCCGGGGTCAAGCCCTACCAGTGTGGGGCCTGTCAGAAGAGGTTTGCCCGCAGTGACCATTTAGCCAAACACCTGAAGATCCACGGGGGCCACCCCTGCAGCCCACGGACACTTCAGGGGGGCAGCAGGAGTTAATTCCAGCTGCTCAGCCCTGCCCAGGAGGCCTCAGAGCCGGGGAAACAGTGCAGAAACCACTAAAGAAGAGGGAAAAATGACTCTTTCATGAATTACAGGAGATCCTGTGTCATCCCTCTGTTCAAGGATGACAATGTTCATGGCCTGTTTCTGGTACTTCTGTTCCTCTCTGAAATAGATGTGATGGAAACCAGAGTGAATTTGGGATGTGTGTGCAGGGGAGTGGGGCTGGGGTTGGGACAACTTGGCAAGATTTGCACACCTTGAGAGGGAGGGCAGAGTGTGTCCAGCTCAGAGAAGCTGTGGCTGTCCCATCCCTGGAAGTGTTCAAGGCCAGGTTGGACGAGGTGGCATCTGGGTGAAACTGTGGGTGGATAAAATCCCAGAATCCCAGAATGGTTTGGGTTGGAAGGGATGTTAGAGACCATCTCATTCCAACCCTCTGCCATGGGCAGGGACACCTCCCACTATCCCAGGTTGCTCCAACCTTGGACATTTCCAGGCCTTGGACATTTCCAGGGATGGAGCAGCCACAGCTTCTCTGGGCAACCTGTGCCAGGGCCTCCCCACCCTCACAGGGAAAAATTTCTTCCCATTATCCTATTTAATCCTATTCTCTGTCAGTGTGAAGCCATTCCCCCTTGTCCTGTCACTCCAGCTCCTGATGAAATGGGGAATGGATGGGGAGTGTTTGCTGTGCAGCAGCTCTGGGGGCTGAAGCAGAGGTTGGCAAGGACCTTTCTGTGTTGTCCCTAATTCTGCTTTTCTGTGCTGGTGGTTTTCCACCTGGCTGGCACTGGGCACACTGGTGTCCTTGGGGACTGTGACAACGTGGTTGTGGTGTGAGAGGGGGTGGGAGCTCAGTCCATGGTGTGCCTCCAAAGGGATCAGGAGAACTGAAAGCACCACCAGCAAAGTCCTTTTTCCAGGACAGTGCCCTGGAGAGACACAGATGAGTGAGGACCCAGAAGAGCTGAGAGCTGCCAGGGGAGCAGAGCAGCTCACAGGCTGCTGACGTCCTTCTTGTATTTGATTTCTGGTTAATTAAAGGCCAACTTCTCGCTCCTGTGCCAAGTTCCTGGGCTTTTGCAAACATCTGGGAGGGAATTAGGTGCTTGTACAAACACAGAATAAGCGTCAGGATCTTGAGGTAGGCAGGGTGCCCTTTCTACATGGCTTTGCCAGCTCGTCTCAAGCTGGTATTTAGTGCCTGCAGGCTCTAACTCAGGAGTGCTCGTGCCCTGCTGCTGATACCCCAATGTTCTCCCACATCAGGGCTTCTTGTGCTTGTCTCAGGCTGCCCTTGAGCTGGTTGAGTGAGGAGTGTTGAGTTGTACCCAAAACAAGGGCAGGGAAATGAGCTAAACCCTTTTCCCTGCCCTGTGGAGGGCAGGTTTGTACAGCAGGTGGTTCTCTGCTCCCTGCAGCCCTTTCCTGGTGGTGACTCTGAGCAGGGAAGAAGCTTCAGTGGTAGGGATGGGGATGGATAAGGTGTCCTGCTCTAAGGAACACCTCTAGTGGAAATACCTCTGGAGAAGACACCAAACTTCTGTGTGAGACACACAGGCTTGTGAAGGAATGAACCCTCATGACATTGTGTGGCTGCTCCTTCCCCAGTGCAGTGACCAAAGCTCTTCCAGCTTTGTCGAAGTCACAGGGAAAGAGGGAGCAAGGGATCTGAAAATCCTTGATTTATTCATAATCTTGAATATGTAGGGATGCTTGTGCTGCTCCTGAAGGAGATGCTGATACAATGGAGGTGGCTGGGGTAGGGCACTTTCCACCACAGAGCTTCTCCAGTGCACTGAGGGTCTCTGTGGTGGCCTTGTTTCTCCTGCTGTTTGTTGTCCCAGGGGCCACAGTCCAGCCCAGGACCTGATGCTCTACAAGCACCAAAGAGAAAGGTCACCTTCCCCCCCAGCTTTGGCCTCCACAGGCAGCAAAAGTTCCTCTAAAGTCTAAACTCGGGCAGAAATGCTGTTTCCACAGAGGAGAAACATAACTACAGCTGGAGTTTGGATCCTCCACTGTGGAAAGAAGCCATCCAGCAGCTGAAGGACAACTCCTGGCCAGGCTCCAGCCTCAGCCAAGTGGGGAACTGTGGCTGCCCTGGCTAATGGAGCTGTTGTGGTTCCAGAGGGCTGCTGTGTTTCTGGGAGAACACCTGCATCCCTGGCTTTCCCAGCCCCTGGCAGCAGGGCAGGGGTGACGACACCAATAGCTGGAGCCACGCTGCCTTCGGATCCCAGCTTTCCCCAAAGGTCTGGGAGGGCTGGTTTCTGGATCCAGGCTTAAACTCTTTCCTCCTTGGCTCCTGAGTGGGAAGGTGTGGAGAGGCTGAGTGGAAAGGCACTGCCTGGAGCGGGGTTTCTTTCCTGTGAGTGTGAGTGGAAGTGTGTGAGACCTGCAACCCTCGTGTTGGCTGTTTGCAGGGAGCTCTCCCCACTGGGGAGGGAAGGCAGCTTTCCCAAGGATTCCCTGGAGACCTGGGGCTGCTCTGGGTGCTCCCAATGCTGCCCTGGCCTGGCCAAGCGTGACCAGGTGCCAGCAAGAAACACATCCCAGGTTTGTGTGATGCTGAAGCTCTTGGGATGAGCTGGAGCCCACAGGTAAGCCAGGGCCTATTTTGGGCTGCCCTTTGTTTTAGAGCCTTTTTGCCTGGGATGGGATTTACTTCATGCCCTCTTTGCTCGAGGGCTCTCTGCAGAGGCCACATGCCAACATGACTCATGCCCATCTCGTGCTTTTATCTGCCCCCCTTTGCTCTTCTGCCTCTCCAAACTCTTTCACAGCACTCCCTGTTCGTTTTGGACCTGCCCCATCCTGCCTCCCTCCGCTCTCAGCCGAAGGCAACTGGGGAGGTTGCCCATTTCCAAATTGTGGGGCAAGAAGAGCCACGTCTCATCCTTAGTCCAAGGCCCTTCTCTGTTCTCCAGAGGGTTCACACTGGTCCTGGGGTGGATCTGCTGTGGAAGACAGGGAAGACAGGGAGCAATGGCAGTGGGGACTTGCAGTTTACTTGGTTTGTTTTGCCATTTCTTGAAACAAACCGCAAAGGAGGAGGAGAGATTTTTATAAAATAAACCACCCTAGATCTGTATCTCTCATGCAATGGGTGTTATGGTCTCACCTGCTTCCCTCTGGGGACTTTGGAGGGATAAAAGGTTTACTGAAGGCTCTGTAATTACCTATCCTTTGCTCCAGTGAGGATATTACTCCACAGAAATGTTCATTGTGGAAGTGAGATCCGGCCTGTGGCAGCAGGAGGGATGAGGATCCTTCTGTCTCCCCACAGACAAAAAACCACTGGGGCTGCCAAGAGGTGACACAAGTGTCACCAAGGCTGCTGGGCTATAACCTGGCTCTGCCTTTGTGGTGCTGTAAGTGACCAGGGCCGTGTGCCTGCCATGGATTCCCTGCTGGAGGAGTGGGAATGGGAGGAATGGTTGCCTTGTGCTGGGAGCCAGGAGGCTGTCAGGTTGCTAAGCAGAGCTTTTTAAGAACTCCATGCAGGCAGACAGGAGTTGTAGCAGGGCAGGACGTGGGAGGGCACACAGAGAAATTCAGGCAATGTTTCTAAATTTGCAGCTGAGGCTCTGGATTTAGCAGGGACGCAGTGCAGAGCCCCCCACCCTCAGCAGCACGAGTGACAGCAGTGACACCCTGAGCTGCCCACGTGGAGCTCGTGCTGGCTGCTCATCCTGTGGGATGAGCCAGGGGCCAGTGCAAATCCACAGCCTGCTTTAAAACCCCTTTGGAAACATATCTCTAAGAGGGATCATAGCATTAGGGGTTTGGATTGGTTTGTTTTTTTTCCCTAATAAAACCAGAACTAGATTTTTATTAATGATTCTCCCTTCCAGGTTTCAGTTTTACTGAGGGAAAATGCAATTCTTGCAGTAGTTTGTTTCTCACAGTGGTTCAGCAGCAGAATTTGGCTTGAGGCAGGGAGAAAAACAGAGCCTGAGTTTTCTTAGGAGAACGGGGAAGGGCCTTTGTGGGAATGGGACTGAACAGGCTGGATAACTGGCAAAGAGGGTCATTTGAGAGCTCCTCCACTTCCACCAGATCCTGGCCCTGAGTGACAAAAGGTGGGAGCTGGCAATAGGACACAGCTGGAGATTTGCAGCCCTGTGGGCAAGTGTTGACCCTCAGGTGCCTCCACAGCACTTCTTGGGCCTGAAGCTGGAAGGAAAAGGGACAGGAGGCCTGTGCTGGATCACACATGTCCCAGGATGTGGTTGAAGCTCTTCTGGAGCCACCACTGAGCACAAAACACAGCGTTTCCTTGTAAAGGTGTGGGTGTATCCTGTCCTTGTGCTGCAGGAACTCACACCTGATGCTCTGCCTGGGGGTGCTGCCCTGGGGACTGGGGGGTTAATGAACAAACAAGCTCAATTAAAACAGCTGCCTGGGCTTGGCTGGCCCTGCTGGGTGACTTACTCCTTCATAATCAGCTTTCTAAGGAGGCACAGGTGCACTCTCAGCGAGGGAAGCTCATCTCCATGCAGGAATGAGGCTGAGGAGTGAGTGGCTTCAGTCTGTCCCTTGAGCTGCAGGGTTTGGTGACCCCAAGCCCAGGGTGGGTGTTTGTCCTTAGCATGGACTTGGGACAGGCTGTTTGCAGGGATGCACCTTTCCTAGGAGCTGCTCTCCACTGCCCACACAGGTAAAACACTTTGCTTTCTGCTCTTGTGCCCAAACTGCCTTGCTGGGGGAATCAGATCAGCTGATGGGACAAATTCCCTGTGGGAGAGGACGGGGGTGATGGTGTCTGGTCGTGACGTTCCATGTTTGATCCAGGAACTGGGCAGTGATACAGAAAAGGCTTATCCTTCCCTGCTTCCCTAGAAAATCCACCCTGATAAAGCCTCTTTTGGCATAGAAAGCACATGGTGGGAGGGGGGGGAATCAGATCCGTGATTCGACATCCACGGATCTGTGTTCGCTTTTGGAAACGTTGGGTTTATTCTGTGACTTGCACTGAATTCCCCCCAGTCACAGTTTCACAGCTCCTTGCTAAGGGAGCTGAGGGAGCTGCAGTTGCTTCTCACCTCTGCTATTTCAGACCTGGGGTTGTTTGCACAAACAACAGGCCCTGAAATGAAATCCCAGATGCCACTTCCATGGTCTCTGCCCCGTGGTTACCAGCTGGGATGGTGCTCTTGGGTCAGGTGAGGAGAACCAGGGAGTTGCATTAGGAATTTTATTCAGGATGTGGGAACTTCACAAGGGAATTGTGCATTTAGTAGGAGAAGGGCTGTGTAACACGGTGGAAACTCGTTTGACAACGTTGTGTAACAAGCAGAGCTCCTCTGGTGCAGCTTTAGGGCTAAACTTTCATAAGCACCTGAAACCACCTCTGAGCTGATCTGAGTCAGGGGAGATGAGCCCTTCTGAAAAAAATTCCAGCCTTTCTCCTGCTGTATCCTGAAGTTCTCATGTAAGTGGGTGATTCTGCTTTTTCCTGAAGTGAAATACCAGCTGTACCTTTGAATATGAACAGCTATTGTGTGATCTGGGCATTGCACGTCCTATTTGGCCAAGTGTTTAACTCTGGAGCCTTTACTGCAGCTCCCCTGGAAGCCTTGGACTTGCCCCAGTCCAATATTGAGTGGGGATGGAGGTTTGTGGACTGGAATTGCTCCCCTCTCCCTGCTGTAGATGCTGAACTTCCTCTCCCCCTCTTACCTGCCCTGAAAGTACAATCACATGAGGTGGAGGCTCAGAAATCAAGGTTGGAAACAAAGCCTTCTTGCAGCATCACAAACACCAAAGCAGGGGCACAGCAGCTTTTTGCAAAGGACACTTGGACAACTAAAAAAACAAACAAACCAGTGCAAAAAGGCTTTATTTGGCCTGAGAAATAAGAGATCTTGGCCATGGAAGGGAACACAGGGATGGGAAGGGAGTAATTTCTTCACCTTCAAGGTGCTCCTAAAAGCAAAGGCTGTTGGTATTTGTGGGTCCCTCAGTGCCTTGAAATACCCCATGGGCATCCTGCAGTGTTTTTGGGACCTCTGGGAGGTGATGACTTCCCATCCCATCCTGGGATCCTAAGGAAGGTGTCCCTGCCCATGGCAGGGGGTGGAACGAGATGAGCTTTAAGGTCCCTTCCAACCCAAACCATTCTGGGATTCAGTGATCCAAGAATCAATGATCCCTTGAATATTCAGCTTCCTGAGAGAGCAACCAGTGTTTTTATATTTAAAAACCAACCAAACGACCCTTCCCTGATCTCAAGGCTCTTTCCACGTGAGTGTATCCTTTCTCTAATGAGGCACAAAACCCCTCAGAGCTGTTCTGTTCACTCCATGGCTTTTAGATTCCCAACACTCCTGCCATGCTCAGAGTTGGGAGCTGGATTAAAATAGCACCTCTGTGTTCTGGAGCAAGGCCTCGTTAGGGTCTCATTAACTGTTGCATAATTTTCTGGCTTTCCCAGTGCCTGTGCTTCCCATTCCCTCCCCACACTCCCTCATGTGATGGCAAAGCCAGAACCTTGTGGGAAGATTTCTCTATTTTGATAAGTCAGTGCTTTTGGAAATATCTGCACTTCTCTGACTGGGTTGTTCTGTATCCTTTCATGACTTTGTCCTTGCCTCAGAACTTGCCAAATCCATTTCTAGGTGCTGCCTAGAAATGAACCTTTACCTGACTGAAATGTGTTTATTTGACTTCCTTTATCTGCTGCCTCTTTCTCTTTTAAAATGCCTTTGCACGTAAGCTGCTTTATTAAAAGGCTTTTGCCTCTGAGCTCCTTCCAAACCCTGCCTTGTTGCCTGCTCGATTTTATCCCATCCCTTTGTCCTACATCTTTTCCCTTGTGATGTTGTCTAAGATGGGAACAAGCCCACGTTGGATTGGAAACACACGGCAGTGGGAGTTGCACAAAGTTGGAATTTTATTATCCCTCTAAAAAAGATGCTTTGGCTGATTGTCAGTGGAGTCTCCCCAGGGATGCAGCCCTTTAGGTCCTTGGGATGATTTTTGTGTCCCTCTCCCAAGGCAGCCCGAGCTGTTTCTTTGGATTCAGCTTTTCTGTTGTTTCCTGAGCACTCAGGAAATCCAAAATTTTAGGGTGTGTTGATGGCAAGTGGAAACAAAGCCAAGGGAGAATCTGGAGTCGTGTTGGTGCACCCAGAGATGGAGTTTTGCTCTTTGTCTTCCCCAACGTGTCTGGACCCCACTGGAGCCTGGCAGGTGCTGACACACCAGGGCTGTGGGATCCTGTCTTGTGGGAAATATTCCTTTTGGGAGCTGCATGGTTTTCCCACTCTGCACCACTCGGTGCTAAATGAGACACTCAAGGCCACAGCAGGTGCCAGTCCTGGAGGTTTGTCATCAGGAGAAAGCAGCTGGATTTGGGAGCACTCCCTGTGCAAAGCCAGGAGCTGCTCCTTTCCCAAAGAAAGGGAATTAGCTCTGTTTGAGGTACACAGAGGTGCTGGCAAACCTCCCACCTCAGACTCTACAGGAAGAGTCTGACAAGGCTTTGCTTTATCTCCATCTTTGTTTTTTGGGTCAGTGTGAGAAGGGAGCCCAGGCTTTAAACAGAGCCAGGGGATGGCAGGAAACAGGGATGGGTGCAGGGAAAACTTGTGGAGTTTGTCAGCAGCTCTCTGGGGAAGGTTGGGTTTGACTCCCCCCCCAGTCCAGACCAGGTAGAGGTGAGGAAGCAACATGACATGGGAAAGGGGCTCCTGAGCTCCCAGATGTTCCTGGGTCAGTGCTTCCCAGCTTGGGCATTCCCAAGGGAAAAGCAGTACTGATAGTGTGACGTGTTCCATGGAAATACTGACTGATCCTTTCCACAGGAAAAGGAAAAATGTACGTGCTTTCACTTTGGAGGGGTTTAGTTACTTTGAAAGCTGAAGAAACTGGCTGTGGATGTTTGTGGAGGATTTTTTGGTACCTTCTCTTCCTTTCCTTCTTCCCCTCGCTGCCTGGTCTCTCTCACTGTTTTGTTTGGTTTTTTTTTAATTTGAAAGTGGAGCTGGGAAAAACAGGAACCATCCTCTTAACTACAGCATTTTAAAATAAAATTAACTCCTGTAAATGAATAAATAATGTTCAGCTTCGTGTAAAACTTCCTCTCTTCCCATGACAATGTGATTTAGGGGAAACCCCTGTACTTTGTCCCTATAGTCAAAAAAACATCTCAAATCCTAAACCCTGATTTTCTCTGCTTTCATCTCCCTTCTGTTTCCCTGTGACTGTGCAGAAAGTTCTGATAAAGGGTTATTTAAGGTGGTGTGAAGTGCAAAGCTTCTTTCACTTCATTTGGCTCCATGAAACGGGACCAGCTGAAGGAGATGATCCTTAAAGATGGGAAAATTCCTTCAGAGGAGGGTGGGGAGGCCCTGGCACAGGGTGCCCAGAGAAGCTGTGGCTGCTCCATCCCTGGAAGTGTCCAAGGCCAAGTTGGAGCAACCTGGGATAGTGGGAGGTGTCCCTGCCCATGGCAGGGGATGGAATGGGATGATCTTTAAGGTCTCTTCATCCCAAATCATTCTGGTAATTCCTGGGGAATGTGAGCAGGGGCTGCTTTAATGAGCTTTAGGGTGATTAAGGCTCCTGCTGTGCCCGCGAGCTCAGCATCACCTGCCCCCTGCTCAGCCTGGGGAGTGAAAAGGGCCTTTGCCATCAGCATGTTGGGCTTGGAAAAGATCTGGGAATGTGGAACATCTGCAGAGCCTTGGACCCGTGGGGGGATCATTGGGGTGGGTTCCCCAACCAAATGTCCTGGTGCCACCACGTTCCCCGGGAAGAACAGGAGGGTGTGGTCGTCCTGTCCTCCTGGACAAGAATTTCTATGTACTAATTCCTCAGTGCTGGAAAAATCTGGGAGTTCTGCTTCCAAGAGCACAGCACCAGGGAACAGCGAGCTTTGGGCTGGCCCTGACGGCTCCTCCTCGCCTTTGCCCTGCTGCCCACCTCTATGCTTTTAAAGGATGTATCTTTGGATATATTAATAAAAATAAGGGGTTGTTTGGATCCAGGGGTGGGTTGGTTGGTTCCAGTGGTTGGTTTGGTTGGATCCAGTGCTTGGTGATCGCGCTCCGCAGGGGTTTATTTTATTTTTTAACCGTTTTGCTGCGCTCCCGCCCACACCCCTTCCCCTCCCCGGACACGGCCGTGCCCCGCTGTGCCCGGGGGTCCCCTCCGGTGGCTCCGCTGTCCGCACACCCCGCTCGGCGCTGTCCGTGTCCCGGCCCGGGCCGCTGCGGGCACATG
>WEIV01022264.1:219929-256932 GCA_013390005.1 Calyptomena viridis
GAACCCCCCGGGCCCCGCCGGGCGGGGGTGAGGCGGGAACGGGGCTGCGAGAGACGGGAGAGGTGTCCCCGTGTCCCCCTGTCCCACCTGCCCCTCTGCCCGTGACGGGATCCACTGCCCGGGGTCCGGGGGTTGGTTGGATCCAGGCACCGATGCGATCCGGGGAGTGATGGGATCCAGGGGTGGTTTGGATCCAGGGATCAGTTAGTTGGATCCAGGGATCGGTTGGCTGGATCTAGGGAGTGATGGGATCCAGGGATGAGTTAGTTGGATCCAGGGATCGGGTAGCTGGATCCAGGGAGTGATGGGATCCAGGGAGTGATGGGATCCAGGGAGTGATGGGATCCAGGGATCAGTTAGTTGGATCCAGGGAGTGATGGGATCCAGGGGCGGTTTGCATCTGGCTGTTGGTTTGTTGGATCCCGTGCCTGGCTGGATCCAGGGATCCGCTGGGATCCAAAGGTTGGCGTGTTGCATCCAGGGGTTGTTTGGATCGCAGGGTCGGTCGGTCGGATCCGGTGGCTGCTGTTTTTTAATTCCTCGCTCCACCACTATGTTTCCAATCCTCCCGCACTCCTCTCTGTGCCCTGGGTGGATTCCTGCCCACATCAGTCAGGGAGGCGGAGGAGAAAGTGTGCAAATCCCTGCTCTTGTCCCGGTGTTCGGGGGCATTTGGACACCTGGACCCGTGTCACCTCCACGACACTCAGATTCCACAGCCAACCCTCCCGGCCGTGCTGTGCCAGGGGGGCTGCGATGAGGGTCTGCCTTTGCCGGGGTCGTTTTTATCCCGAGAAACACAGGGATCGCTGTGTAGGCGTTCGGGGGCTGCCAAATCCAGGCTCGGGCGTTTCGTTCTCCTCGTCGTGTTCCCCACAAACACGGTCCCCGCGCCTGACACTGCGGCGTGTTCGTGATTTCTGTCGGGCTGTTTATTTTTAGGGTCTCAGCGCCTGTTTGGAGAGAATAGTTGTTCCATTGTCATAGCAACGGGGCCGAGTGTATCATAAACAGTGGGAAAGGAGAGCTTTTCCAGCTTCAATGGGACTCCTTTCCATGATGGAGTTGGGCTCGACATAAAGGATTTAAGCTGTTGTTTGGGGCTGTGCCACAGGGGCACTGAGGTGCTTTTATTTCGCTGAAATCAATTTAATCTGCTGTTGATCAGCATCCCCTCAGCTGAGGAGGAAGCAGTGTAATCTCCTTAGGAGCTTCCATGGAAATCAGTGTTTTTATGGCTTGATCCCATCAGTGTCTGAGCAAAGGTGGTTTGGTTTGGGAGTTTCCCATCCCAATTTGTGCTAAACCTTCCCGTGTTCTCTGTGCTCTCATATCCTGTGAAAGGAGAGATGTGGAAAAGCAGGGAAATGAGATCTGTCCATAAAATGATCACTGCTGGGATGTCAGTTGTCCTCAACCAGGGATGGTACTTCAGTGAGTGGAGCAGCTGGAGAAAATACATGGACTGGGCTTTGAAATCCTCTTTTTCACTGTTTTCCATCAGGTTAAACATTTTCAGTTTCGGGTGTGATAATCAAAATGATTTTTGATAGCAAGGGAGAACCATTTCTCTGTATCAAGATTTAAAAATCAAAAAAACCTGTTTGGTTCATGCACTGAATCTGCAGCCATAAATCCAGTGGGAATCCTGATGTTGTCCTTCAAGGCTTGTTTTCTGAGCCTGGTTTGCTAATTCAGAAAGGAAAGGAAGGCTAAAAATACTGAGAAAAACTAGAAAACACTAAGAAAAACAAATACTCATTTCTCAGGAGTTAAAAAGCTGAGACAGTTTGTTCCTAAGTCCCAAAATACTTGTTAACACTTAAATTTCATCTGAAGTAACTTGATTTTTGAGCCAGGAACCCAAAATTTATTGCAACATTCGTTTTGAGTTTAAAAAAAAAAAAGAGCTTTGGAGTGGGATTAGGCAATGAAAACTCTGGAGCAGCTCTTATCTTGAGGACATCCTCCAGCATTTCCTTCCAAGGAACTTCCTGCCTCCAGAACCACAACTTCTCCTTCAGAACAAGCTGGTTTTCCTGACTGCTTTGGAAACAACAGTGCAGGGAATGCCAGAGCCAAGGGGAAAACAATTTATTGGAGTCAAGGGTGTTTTTTCCTTGTTCTTACCTGATTTTACATAGTTATTTGACAAGGTATAATTTAATTAATACTTGGAAAGCTGCCAGGCAGTGGAATTTTTTAAAGGGTGTTGTTGCAGGTGTAGAATTCCACATCTCTGGTTTAATTCCTGGTGAATAGTAACTTTATTTTACCCATGTAACAGGCTTTCATCTGGTAATTCACCTGTCTGTGTGTTCTGGAAAAAGACTCAATACTTTTCCATGCTTCCCAGCACATCTGGGTATATAAAAGCTGCTTTTAGGACAGTAGAGATTTTTGTCTCTTTCTAAAATTAATCAAAATGGATAAAATCCTAAAAGTACTAGTTCAGGTGAGCACAGGCCCAGGAGCTGGCAAAGCTTTTCTGAAACCTTTGTTAGTAGTGGGATATTTCAAGTGCTAATGGAATTGTTGCTTGGTTGTATTTTGATAAGCACTTAATTAGACACTTATCAGCCATGTCCCACCTCCCTGTCCCTCTGCTATAACAAAGGAATAGGGCAGGCATGTATTTGTTGATTTATTTAGTTGCCTGGACAAAGACACTGAAAAACCTGATCAAACTTTGAGGTTTGGAACCCAGACTTGGGCCTGTGACCTCCAAAAGTCTCCTTCAACCAACTCTGTTTGTTTTCCTGGAACGACTCTCTAGGCCTTGTGTCCACAGGAATATTGCACAACAGAGCAGGAGTTATTGTCTACAAATTCCTTGTGTTCACACACCATGGCCATCCTAAACTAAGAAACCATGGGAATGGCTCTGCAGGGGAAAGCCTGACCAGTTGAGCTCACAGCAAGCCTGGCTTTCCTGGAATTTCCTGCAACTGGAGCCTCGATTTGCTCACCTGAATGTCTCACCTGCACCACTGTGAGTCCCCCAAACCTCTTCCTGCCTTTTGTACTCCTTTTTTTTTGCGAGCTGAGAAGAGGTTTCTTTGTCTCCCTCTGCCTCCCACGTCACCTTTGAGGTGTCCCCTCTGTGTGACAGCTGTCACCAAGCCAGTTCAGTGGTGCTGGTGGGGCTGTTGTCGTTGCTGGGTGACTGTGCTGAAGACTCCCCTTCCTCTGGGCCTGCTTTGTTCCTGTGTGGGTCCTCCCAAGGCTTTCCCAGTCCATCTGCACAAGTCATCAGCAGGCTGCAGATGCTCTTGGAACAAACAGAGGTGAAAGATTACTGGGGATTACTTGGTGTTGAGTCAAAGCACAGGAAATCTGCCAGGAGACCTCGAGGATGGGGGGGTTAGGACAGAGCTGAGCCCCCCAGTCCTGCCTCTGCTCTCTCCTCAGGGCATGGAGAGGGGTCCCTGTCCCTTTGGAGCACCGAGGGTGAGCCTGGAGGGGGTTTGGCCACCCCGAGTGTAGCTGCTGGGTGAGATTAGGATGAGATTCCCACTTCCTAAACTCTGCCTGCTGTGCCACCCCTGACTGCACACCCTCCTTTCCCAGGAGAGGCCAAACCTGCGGGCTCTGGGATCACAGGGAGCTGCTTGTGGCCCAGGGTGCACGAGGAGCCGGCACCGGAAAAGATACACATCTCACATCCTGGCTTTTCTGTCAAGGCAGGGCCTCAACCAGAGCTGCAGCACCTCAGAAGGAGCTGCAGCAGCAGCACAAGGCTCAGGTTTGCAGCTCTTGTATTTACAGAGCAGCAGCCAAACTCTGTCAGCTCCTCAGTGAACTCCAAGGGTCATCCGTAGGCGTCAGAGAACATCTCAAGACAATAATAGTGCTCTATTTTAGCATACTCATTACAAAGTATAACTGCCCTCTGCCTCTAGCAACTATTTTTTCCTCGTGCTCAGATGGTGCAGAAGTGGGAAGGCTGTTGTCACAAGCAGCAGTGCTGCCTCTGCCTCCTTCCCTCCTTGTCTGTGCAGTTTAGACCTTTGCCTTTCTCCACGGGCTCTTATGAGGAAAATAACCTTCAGCAAAAAGCTGGTTTGCAGTGGGGTGTTTTGTAATTAGTGGTGTATTCATCTTGAAGAAAAAGCAATCAGATTTGTGCTGACGGGGAGCTGTGGGAGATTGGGGCCTTTTCAGGAAATTTGGAAGGAGTTGAAATGCTGTTTATGAATTGTGAGAGAACCATCATTAGTGCAGGGTAGGGGTGGGACAGTGGGTTCCTGTCCTCAGACTCATTGCTTTAGTTTCTAACTAATGGCTCTGTGACATCTCTGCAGAGGATGATTTTTTGGTGTATGTCTGAATAAAAAGGACAAGAGGATTTTCTGAATTGTGCCAGTGCAGGAGGGGCTTGAAAACTACCTTGGTGTGGATCCCCCCAGTCCATTGCACCTGAAGATGTTCTGTAAAACAAGGGTAGAACAAGGAGCTTGAAGCACTTCTCATCCCTGTGGTTGCAAGGTGAAGGCTCAGCAAAGGCAGCAGCTGCCCTGCCCCAGGTGCTGCAGAAGGAAGAATCTTTTCAACATGTTCCTTGGTTCTTAAACAAAGAGAAGGGCTCAGCTCACCTGTACTGGTTTTAATTTTACATCTTGAGTGATGTTTTTTTTATATTCAGCTTTTTTTTTTTCTGAAGAAACAGGAGTTCTTTGATGTATTCTCATACTGCATCAAAGCAACTTCAGTACAAAAGTGAAATTAAATGTTTCTGTTCATGATACAATGGTGTCTCCCATGTACTCATCATACTTTCCCAGTTAAGAGCTGCTCCTGGATTCTGAAGGGACAAGATCCATCTGTGATCCCATTGCTTTGACCAGTGTGGAGGGTTGTTTTCTGGCCTTCCCTTTATGTATCATCTTCAGAGAAACTATATTCCCCTTTTCATGGAGGCATCCAAGAGTTCCATTGAGAAATCTCCTTTGTTTCCTCTGGATACACACAGTAAATATTTAATAAAGAGGAATATTCCTTCTATCATGTGCATTATAACCCGTCCACAACAATTCCAAAGTGTTCTCTGCTCCTCTTCTGTGACAGCCAAGGAATAATTAAGGCTTCTCCACCTTGTTAACAGGTCTGACACAAGACTTTTTAAAGCTGAGGATGCACAATTTGTCCTCCAAGTGGTGGATGGACTCGTGACACCCTTAAAGCTGCAAATGCCAGAAATATCAGAAATATCATGATCTATATAATGCTCCAGTACAGTCTGTAACTCTGCCCCTGGGAGAGGGATCCTTCTGTCTGCAAAGCTGTGGGATTTGGGTGCAGCATGAACCCTTAGACTGGTAAATGCTCCTCAGACAGACATAGCTCAATGCAGGGAAAGGTGGATTTTTGTTGCTTTTTTTTAATATCTTCTATAATTTTGGCCGTTCCATGTGTGCTGTACTAGTGAACTTTGCTGGTTGGTGAGCTTTGAGCTGTACTGAGGTGATACTTCCTAATGGGAAGCAGCCTAATGAAACAATACCAGTTAAATCCTGCATGGATTTTTAGGAGAAAAGGGGGAGGTAAAAGAAAAAAGCCTTTGGCACTCAGAAATCCTGTTGCTAATGTGATTTCCACGTGGTTGCATCAGTCAGTGCTGTTTGGTGCAGTGCTGAGATGGGTTCCCAAAGTGCTGGAGATAAATGTAGCGTGGGAATAATCACTCAACTTCATCTTGCTGCTCTCTCTTAGCACATCTCAGTGGTCCTGACAGCTCTGCAGAGTGGTGGAATCGAGTCCCTGTGTGTGCACAGCACCACATGGGTGTGCATCATCCCCGGGGATGGGCATCCACACGGCCTCTGCCTTGGGGATACGGAGTATTTTTGGGAAATGTGAATTCCAGGAAGAGTTAGAAGGTGGTTGCCCCGCGAGATCCCGTATGGATCAGCTGGCACAGCATGGGAAGAGTCTGGAAGCACAGCCTTGAGTTTCTTAGAGTGCCGAGCAATTAATTTGGGCAAGCAGGGAGTTGTATGTGTACAGTAATTAACAGGGAAAGCACCTCAGGCCAACATAACAACGTGGTGTGGGTGTCCTTCATTTTGAGATTGTTCCGTGTAATTGCAGCAATTTAAGTGGCTTGATCGATGGCACATCCCCGTGGAGTCACGGCAGCCTGCCATGGGGCAGGGATTCTCAAAAATAGGTTAAATGGGCTGTGCCCAAAAAGGCACCTGCCCTGGGGCACCTGATTTAAATAAGAACGTGGAGCCCTGTGTAAACTGTCAGCAGTAATCCTTTCACTGGGCTCACTGAACGCTGAGCCTCTCACTTGGAGACTGTTCCCTTCCTTATATAGGGCTGGATAAGAGCTGGGCAGTAATGAGATTGGAATAAAAGGCTTTGGGAGCAAAGATGAGCTGGCAGTCCCGACTGAGCCTTAAACTTAGCCCTGTGTACACATGGACTTCAAACAACAGTGGGTCCTTGGACTTGATGCCTCTGCTTTGGAGCTTCTGCTTGTGCACAGCAATTGGGCTGTGGATTCATCCAGATGGAATCCCTTGTGCACTTAGGTTTGCCTTTACTGAGGGGAAAAAAAATGTAGCAATTATACATCTGAAAACATTTTTAGTGTGTTTCGTCCTAATGGTTTTTATTCTGGAGCATCTGGGTTTGTTTTGTTTCATAGGAAGAAGTTTAAGCTGCATTAGTAGTCACAGTTCTGGACTGAGAGAATCCATGTATTAATATTTTATCTGGTTTAATTCACAGCGTGTCTTATACTTCCCTAGTGCAGACAGAATTACTAGTGTTCTGCTTAAAAATATTTGTGGAAATACTGTTTTGTGTAGTCAGATATGGTCAAGGAAAAATGTCATCTCTGCCTTGTCTGTCCTTGATGAATTTATACATCAACAGCTTCAGTGCAGGAATCAGCTGGCAAATATTAGTCCTGGAAAGTCTCAGCCTAAATCCTTGATCGTAGGTAAGACATGGCAGGAATTAAGAGACAAGCAAAGGCAGCATTTGAAATAAAATTATTTAGTTTCATGTTTACTCTCCTAGAAAAACAGAGATGATACCTGGCAAAGAAAGACTTGAAAGAGGAGATTAGGGGGCTGCTGACAGAGAGGAGGAAATGTGAACTGAAGGAAAATGGAGTTGTTTTGCTCCTGGAGCTTTGCAGTTCCTTGCTGTGCTCTGGTTTTGGGGCTGGAGGTGGGAGCAGGTACGGGAGGGAGGTGGTGAGGGGGTGGTGTGATTTCACCTGGGTACCTGAGCTGTTCCTCATAAAGCAGCACAAGCCAGAGTGGGTGAACATGGAACAACTTAGAAACATTTTTTTGGGGTAGTGACTCACTGCAACTTACCCAAAGTGACCTGATTTAGTTAAATGAGGCTAAATATAACCCATGTGAAAAGTACTGACATGTGGGAGGAGACGACAGAGCTGGCACTCTGCCCCTCTGTTCTGCAGGGAACATCTTTCACGACTGGTGACTAATAATTTTTACTCTTGCTGGCTTTGGAAATAACATCTCTGCTCTGTCACCCCCTTGTAGGGACGGGAGGAACATGTGCTGTTAACCTGCCTTTCTGCATTTCAGCTCATTGCTATGGACAGTGCTATCACCCTCTGGCAGTTCCTCCTCCAGCTCCTCCAAGAGCCTCAGAACAAGAATATCATCTGTTGGACCTCCAACGACGGGGAGTTCAAGCTGCTGCAGGCAGAGGAGGTGGCCAGACTGTGGGGAATCCGCAAGAACAAGCCCAGTATGAACTATGATAAACTCAGCCGAGCTCTCAGATACTACTACGTGAAGGTAACAAGGGCTGTAAATCCCCCTCAAATCCTTATCCATCTTTACCAGCCTAATGAGCTTTGTTTCCTTTTTCAGTCCCTTCCACGGTGTCACTTGTCTCTCCCAGGAAGTTGTACTAGTTTGTTGAAAGGTGGTTTGGTTTTTTTTTAATTTAAATTTTTTTTTAATTATTTTTTTCAGTTTGTGTTTCTTCCCTGCTGGATATTTTATGTGGTTGTAGTGGCTTTGTGCAAAATGTTACCTTTATGTCTTTGCTAAAACCAATCTGTCTTTGAATCCTAATCCCCTTTCCAAAAATACACACTCTTGCAAGGGTTAAAATCCTCAGCTCTGCAGTAAAAGCAACACTGGAAGATGATTGAAATAGTGAATATTGCACCACCTTAATATCTTTTCTGCAGTTGTCTCTACAAAAGAGCTTCAAAATAAGGGTTTTCAGTGGAGCAACCCAAAGTACTTTTGTTTTTCTCTGTGTATTGAGAATTTCACCTCTAATGTGGTCAGTGTTTTCAGTGCAGCAGAGCAAGAAGCTGCTCTTGTTTAGCCAGTATCTTTGAGTCTTACCTTGGTTTCAATAAGCCCTTTATTCCACAAGTGTTATTGTGTGAGTGTAGGAGATAAAAATAAAACACAGTTTCTGAGGAACCTCAGTTTGTAGCAGGTGGTAAGTTCCTGGTGTTTATTACTGGGTGGCTTTGTACTGAGAGATCTCAGTAATAATTGTATGATAAATGAAAGTAATCTTAAGTCCAAATTGTGTGTGGCATTTCACTTAGGAGCAAAACAAGTTTGACAGATGCTGTTTTGTGGTATTTAAATAGCTGATTATCCTACATTCTGCTGACTAGTTCAGCTACTTATTTTCCTTTATTATCATCTTATTAAGAATAAAGGTGGTTTGATTTGAAGTACCAGCTCTCAGTTCTGCAAACCTGTAGAAACTCTTTAATTCTGCAGGTTCTCCTGTTAAATTACTTTGACTGTGATCCTCGATGGGGGTAATGGGTGATTTTTTTGTTTTATTTAAAACGTTCAACAGAATTGCTTGCCAGTTTTTAGGATGTTGTTACTATATTTAATGCCAACTTAAGCTCACCTGTTTAGTGTTTTGTCTGGGAGCTCTGGGAATGCTACTTTGGGAGCAGTGCTGAATTGCAGGAATGCAGGAAAGCAGAAAAAACCTATTTTTTTGATGAAAGATTACAGACTTTAATTCCTCTGCCTATTTTAGGCAGCGTTGGTAGGAAGCAAATTAATCTGAAGAAGGTCTAAATATACATGTCTTCTTACCCACAGAATATCATTAAGAAAGTGAACGGTAAGAAGTTTGTGTACAAGTTTGTCTCGTATCCGGAGATTTTAAACATGGATCCGCTTGTGGTGGGCCATATAAAAGGAGACCCTGAACTGACTGGCTTTGCAGAAGTCAACAGTGCTCCAAAGGATGTGGAAAACTGTGGGAAGGAGAAGGCACAGTCGTGTCCTAAGTCCTCGAGCCGCAATGACTACATCCACTCGGGCCTGTACTCCTCCTTCACCCTCAACTCCCTCAACAGCTCCAGCGTCAAACTCTTCAGGTCCATCAAGATCGAGAATCCCGCCGAGAAACTGATGGAGAAGAAACCTCAGGAGCCCACGCCCTCTGTCATCAAGTTTGTCACCGTGCCCTCCAGAAAGCCCCCCTGTGCCCCCCTGGTCACCACGTCAACAGTGTCGGCCACTTCCACGGCTTCGGCCTCTCCCGCCGCCGCCGCCTCCCTTCCCTTGGCAGCAGAGGAGACTCTGCAGACCCTGGAGACGCTCGTGCTGCCCAAGTTAACTGTCCCCGAAGTTCCAGCTCCTTTGCCAAACTTAAGCACCAGCTTCACCCCGACTCCCCCCATGTCCTCAGTGTCTCCCACTCTCCAGGTCCCTCCCACGCCGCCGTCGCCGCCCCTGAGCTCCAACGCCGACCTGGACATTGACACGGATATCGAGTCCGTGGCCTCCCAGCAGCTGGAGCAGGCACAGAGCCTCCAGCAGCAATCCCCAGAGCCCAAAGAGCAGGATTCCTTCGTGCTGGAGAAGGAATTTGCCAATCACCTCTCCAGATCTAAAAAACCCAAAGGGCTGGAGTTGGCTCCTACTCTCGTCATTACAGGCAGCGATCCAAGTCCTCTGGGGATCCTGAGTCCTTCTCTCCCAACTGCTTCTCTTACTCCAGCACTTTTCTCTCAGGTAACCAAACTCCCTTCCTGGTTTCTGTTTTTTAAAGTAACAATAGTGGTTGTGTTATATTTTTAAACCAGTAAGGGAAGGCAAGTGGAAACTGAAGACAGTTGATTGTACACGGAATTCTGAAACTCAAGATGTCCCTGGATTTATTTTTTTTTTTTAAATAAAACAGAAGTTTTATTCACAGTTGGTATTACCTTCACCCCAGAGTGTGCCCAGGTGGTGTGTCAGCTGTGCATATCTGTGCAGGGTTGGCATGTGGAGGCAAAACCCAAACCAGCACCAGCAGGATCCTTTGTAAACGTTGCCAGGGGGATACTGAATTATTTCAGAAACCCTAAACCCTGCCCTTATCCTTCAGCTGGTTCTGAAAATACTTTACAAATAGAGAAGCACTGAGGTGTCTGTTCAGCAGCTTTATTTTTTGCTTATTTTATTTATTTTTATATATGTATATTTAGTTAAGGCCAGAGTCCTGTGAGTGAATATGAACAGCAATAAGAGCAGCTGCTTAATTTGGTTGTTATCTTTGTGTGGGAAAGGAAAGCTTTTATGTCTCATGGAAAACTTGGAAGAGAACTGAATCCAGCAAGGCTGTTAAATCATTCTGTATCTATTTAATCTCTTTCCTGTAATAAATTGGAATTAGACTGAAGCTGTAGGGAAGCTGCTGATTGAAAAGTGAAATGGCTGAAGGGAGGAATAAAAGCAAGTGGAGTTGCTCTTTTGGCACCCTGGGAAGCGTTTGGCTGGTGAAGCTGGAGCATCCAGGATATTCAGAAGCTGGATGGAAATTTCTTTTGTTGTTGCTTACATTGTCAGTGTCACCCAGCCCAGGGGTGTTCCCCCGTCTGCTCCTTTTGAATTCATAATCCGAGTTTTCCAGAGTCTTTGCAGGTGCTGGATTGCAGGAGAGTTGCTCTGCTGTAGGTTCCAGGAGGATTTGGCAGCCTTTGGGAACAGGGCTGATTGCTGGATGGGGCTGGAAGGGAGAAGGAGGAGGAGGGAGGGAATGGGAGTTCCTGAAATTGGGACCCAGCCCTGGCAGCTGCAGGAGCTGAGGTGGTTGTGGCTGAGTTTCCATGTGCTGTTGCTCCAGGGGCACTTCTCACTCAGCTCTCCTGTGTCTTCCAGACTCCCATCCTGCTGACTCCCAGCCCTTTGCTCTCCAGCATCCACTTCTGGAGTACCCTGAGCCCGGTGGCTCCTCTCAGTCCTGCCAGGTTGCAAGGTGCTAATACCCTCTTTCAGGTGAGTTCCAGCAAATTCAGCCAATCCCTTCCTGCTTTTCAGTCTCTTCCTCAGGAGATCTGCAGGAATCAATCAGCCCAAAGATCTGCTGTAGAAATAAAATAGTGATCTTTGTTTCCTGTTAGCAACTTTTCCCTGGGAGGGTGGGGAGACCCTGGCACAGGTTGGGCAGAGAAGCTGTGGCTGCTCCATCCCTGGAAGTGTCCAAGGCCAGGTTGGAGCAACCTGGGATAGTGGGAGGTGTCCCTGCCCATGGCAGACAGTGGGATTGGTTGATTTTGTGGTCCCTTCCAACCCAAACCATTCCATGACCTCTCTATTCTGCTGTTGTCTTTTATTTGGAAATTCTCAGCTTCTGAAACTGTTTTAATAAATAGTTTTGTTTAATATATAAGGAAAAAAACCCACCCCTATATTTAAAATATATTCTTTTAGTTGTAATTCCTCATGCTCTTCTCTCACCTTCCACTTTAGCATTGAATTAACCACATCTGTTCCCTGAATTTCTTTAGGCAAAGGGTGGAATTTAACTGTTGTTGGTGTCTGTCATCTCCCTGGAGATGAAGGAAGCAGCTCATCTGTACCATGAGGATGGGGAATAAACAAGTAGAGCTGAAAATGCACTGGACATTTTTCTCCAGAATCAGCTGATAATTAACTGAGGGACAATTTAGACCTGTGGTTTCCCAACAACCTCTATTAAAGTCACTTGTTGATTGAGGACAGTGCTCAGTGCAGGGGTTGCAATGACACAGGTTGTAATGGCTGGATTGCTGCAGTGGCATTGAAAAAGTAAATTCAAAGTGAGAAGCCAAGAGGCTTCATCAAAGTTTGGGATGTTTTTTGTTTGTTGTGTTTTGTTTTGCTGTTGGGTTTGTTGGTTTTTTCCTTCCACATGCACAGATATGAGAGGAACGGTGAATTAAAGTGGCCTCTTTCCTAATAATTTCTGTTTTGTCTCTTAGTTTCCATCAGTGCTGAGCAGTCATGGCCCATTTACTCTGTCTGGACTGGATGGACCCTCTACCCCAGGCCCTTTTTCCCCTGATCTCCAGAAGACATAGCACATGAACTCATGGAAAGGACACATTGGCAAGCAAGGGAAAGATAGGACACTTATATTTAACCACGTTTTTTAAAATGAGCAATTTATAATTCCACAGAGATTCTCGACAGTCATAGTTTTTGCCATTCCCAAATCAAATGCCTTTTTTTGCAAAACCCCCTTTTTTTGAAGAACCCAGGTTGGGAATGTATATGCAAACGCCTTAATAGGAGCTGCAGCTCCAGTCTCTTCTCTTCCCTCCTCGGTTTGGAAGATTTCACGTGGAAAAAGGGACTTTGGGTTGGTGTTGCAGCAACTGAGTCTGCACTGATTGCAGTAATCAGTGTCAGAGAAGTCTTTTCTCTGTGACTATTGGAAAAACCCTCTGTTCTTCTGCTTCCTGTGCTTGGCAAGAAGAAATCTAATCAGGATCGAAGCTGGCATTCCAGGAAATGCTTGGGAAAGGGGTGTGTGCACTCAGCTTGGCCTCGGGGCACGGTGACTTCTGCAGCAACAAAGCAGCCACGTCTGTTCTGCTGGAAAAACAGCTTGTCTTTTTGCAGGGAGAAAAACTTCCAAGGACTTTTCACTGCTTGTTTCACTGAGATATGGACAATTTCGGAATGGTGGGGTGTCCCAGCAGCCCAGCCCCTTGGAGAAGTGGCCTGGCTGGATTCTGGATGTCCCCCTGCCCTCCCTTTTTTGGGGGGGTGAGGTGTGGACACGGATGAATGGTGGGATAAGTTCCTTTCAATTCTCAGAAAGTTTGAATGCTGAAGTCCAAACATTTCTTGTGCCAGAGACCTGTTCCAGGGCCTGTGGTGTCACTGCTGGATGGGCAGGAGGGTGGGTTTTCCCTGCAGTTTTTGGGGGGTGCCTGTGGGGAGGTTGCTGCCTGGTGCTGGAGTCCCACACCCCAACAGTGGTGAGAACACTGATGTCCCAGCATTAACATTTTCCCCACAGTTTTGGAAAAGTTTCCTGCTTTTCCTTAAGTGCAGAGAAGCTCCTCTTCTACCAGCTCTTATCTCAAGTTTTGCATTAGAGCTGTTGCTTTTTTTGAGGAAGCACTGACCCAAAATTGATTTTTTGAGGGTTCTGCAGTGTGCCAACCTCACAAATCTGCTCCTGCATTCCTGGGTGGTGTGGCTGGATTTATAATGCAAGCTTAATTTCCAGAGCCATTTGAGAGGAAATGAATTTTGTAGTCTGATTTTTACACCTCAGGAGGCCTTTTAAAGAGAACTGAGGAGTGAAAGGAGAGAGATTCTCCTCTCTCAGCCCCTCAGAGTGTGGGTTTCTTGGTCTGTGGGTGCTGGGCCCTGTGTCCTTCCACTCTGGGCATCAGCTGTCAGGCAGCAACTTCTGTTTGGTACTGTGTGCATTGGGATGGGGATGTAAGAGAACCTTTTCCATAAAATACCCAGTAGAAACCAGATGGAGACATCTCCTTCCTTCAGCATCCTCGCCGGATCTTCACAGCTCCCCTGAGCAGAAGATTGTACCTTCCCAGCAAGAGGAGCTGACAGTGTTTGCTGTACATATTGCACCTGTTTCATGGAGAAGTGGTGAACTTGGAGCTTTCCAGAGTGTTCCTTTTGCCACTTTTGCAGGCTTGGAATTCACTTTAAAGCGTGTGACAATACCCAAGACTTCTTTTCCTGCAGTGATGTTCCCTTTTTATACTCCAACATTGCAATTGTAAACCACTTTGGGTGTTCCTGACCTGACACCTGGGACAGGTGGGGGGAACAGAGTTGCTTTTTGGGGCATTGTTCATCCAGAACACCTGCCCAGTGGGAATGGGAGAAGAGAGTATTCCTTCTTCAGGTGGAGAAGCAGGGAGTGAGCTCATGGAGTGACCTGTCTTCCCATTGGGTTCTGTCAGAGGCATCAGTGCTTCACATTTAGACATCAGCAGATGCAGGATAAAGTTCCTGTGCCAGCAGCTCTTAAAATGTGCAATATTGACCTTTTTTTTGGTTGTTTTTATTTTATTTTTTAATGCAGAAGCAAAGCTGCAGATGATAATTAAGAGCAGGCATCTGGAATTTTCTGGTTTGCATGATGGCTTTTGAGTCTGCTCTAGAAAATATATATAGCTATATATAAATAGCAGCACTTTTAATGGTTGTTTTAGGTTGGCCAATTTTATGCCCACCAAGCGTGTGGATTTGAGAGCAACATTGCAGACTAGGATTAGAATTTAAAATGAATTAATGAGCACTAAAAACTTGCAATTTAATTGCTTCCCTTTCCTCGTTCCCCTATGGAGAAAAGCCAAGTTTTATTTGTTTAAAAGTTGTGTATGTGCACACGTGCACTTAATTCTTTGTGAACTTTATCACTTTGAGCTTAGGTATGCAAGAGAACCAAGCCTGGGTTCCTGCTCTTCTCCAAGAAGCTTCCTGGGATTGCACTGCCACAGCTGGATGAGATCCATGTTTCCCTTTGGGAATGCCTTCTGCAGAGGGAGTTCGTGTGGAATTGCAGCCTGGATGTGAGGGTTTCTATCTGGTAATATCCAACAGACAGCACTGAGAAGGTGATTGCTTTTCCTTCTCAAGGAAAATCCAAGTCCATGTGGGATCATCATCTCAGGAGGCAGTTGGAAAAGCACAGGGAGAGGGGAGGGAGGTGGGAGAGGAGCAGCCTGCTGCCTTTTCTCCATTGCAATTTTCAGGTCACTTAAGGGAATATTGTATATATGCTGCCTCATTAAACACATTTACTGACAGGTCTGTAACTGCCAGCTTTTTTGGGATCACATTCCTGACTGAACCTTCCTGGGGCTCAGTTCTGGGAATTGCTGGTTCTCCTTTAGGTCACTTCAGGAGCAGTTTGCAGCTCCTTGCAACTTGTTTTTAATGTCATGTGGGGCAGGTGGGGGTTAAATAGATTCTCTTTTCATGACCATGGTGGCACCTGCACCGTGGGGGGGTTACAAAATAATAATGCAGCATTACAGAAACCTTTTCTTAGATGACAGTTCATGTTGCTGGAGTAGCCATGGTGTTGTGGAATGCTTGGTGATGTTTGCATGGGTTAATTCATAGCTGGTGGTGGAATTAGACTGGATGAGCGTGGAAGCTGAACATCTGGAAATCTCTTTTCCATGTCACTGTGTCAGAGTTGTGCAGAGTGAGGAGCTGTCACTGCTGGTGCTGTGTGTGCTGTGTGTGGCTTTGTTTGAGATCCTGGACCCTCAGGATGCCACTGGCAACACAACAGCCCATGAAGCAGAAAAATGCTCCTGATTCCCTGCAGTTCCAGCTCCATTCGTGTTGTGTCTTACCTGGGAGGGTGATCCTGGAGGAAAGGTGGGTTTTTAAACAGCAGCTTAAATCTAGAGCCTTGTTTCAGAACCAGCTGCAGCAGTGGTGGCTGAATTCAGTTCTATGCATTGTTTTGGGCACATCCAAGCTGTGTTTTGCAGTAGGTCAGGCAGTAAAATTCCTTGAGAATTTGTTGTTTTGACTTGGAGCATCCTCAGACTTCAGTATCCATGCAGTCCTTGGTGTAGTGGAGTGTGTGTGAGAATAAAGGCTTGGGCTGTTCACTGCTTTGTTTGGGGTAATTTCTCCCTCTGACAAGTTTTCAAACCTCAGATATCTCACAAATAGATTCTTGTTTTTATAGTGTTCACCCTAAGGACAGTGAAAGCTGCTGAGGTGCAAATTCCCTTTTCACAGCTTCCCACAACTCCTGGAGCTGCATCAGTGTCAGATTCCCTTCCACGTGGGAGCTCTGCAGGTTGGGGTGGGGGGACAGAGCTGGCCTAGAACAGAGATGTGCTTTCTCAGGTGCAGAGTTCTCATCCACTTCTGTAGCATTTTCCTAGTGCTGAGCTCAGAACCTGCAGTTCTGTTGTCTCCCATCATTTATTCATTTTAGTTCCTTTTTGCTACTGTTTTATAGCAGTTTTTTATGTACTCCTGTTTTAGTCTGTGATTTAACCTCTTCCATTTTTAAGGCACATTTGTTTACAATACATCTCAGTGTTGTATCAAGAGGCTCTCTTGGTATTGTCAGCTCTGAAAATCAACTACAGCAGTAGTTAAGGAAGGTTGTCCAAGTCCACAGGTATTTTAAAACTTGATGTTTGAGTTTTGGGTGTCCACAACAATTTTGTTCTGTTTGTTCCTTAGTTCTCCTGTGTGAGAAATAGAATCTGTAAAAGTAGAAATAGAAAGGAAGGAGACCTTGTGGCCTCTGAGGCCGTGGGGATGGTTTATTTTGTCTTAAAAATCACAGTGTGGTGTTGCAAAGAGGATCCCACACTGGGCAGATCAGTCAGAAATCCATCAGCACTGCTGTTGTGTTGCTTTGAATCTATCCAGGATGTTTTATGAGGTCTAACAGGTCTTGCCTAATGAGGATTGTGGTTTGATTGGAATTTAATTAACCAGTGATTGGCAATGGCTGTTGAGTGTGAACAGCAAATCCTGGGGAAGCCTTTGGCTGTGGCCATCCAGTGGGAATGTGGGACATGCTGGGGCTGATGGGCTGAGATCAGGGGCTCTCAGATGAAGATGAAAGGATGAAATGCAGTGACAGTTTGGGGCAGTTCTCCAGGGGGTTCCTGCAGAAAGCTCAGTCTTGGATCAGCATCCGTGGGCATGGAATTCCACCTGGCCAGGGGGACTGCCTGTGGAGGTAAGAGCTGGTTGTGCACAGAGAAAAATGCTTGGAAATGGAACCAAATCTTTCTCCACAGCCTAATTTTAGTCTTAAGGGTGTGAGAGAGGAGCTACAAAGCCACAGACTTGGCAGTGCTGCCTCTTCCTGCAAATCCTGCTGTTCCTAAATCCCTGGTGGATTTAGTACCATCCAAAGCAGAGAGGTGAAGCTTTGGGTTTGGTGTTGAGTGGATCTTGACCTGAGGGATTTGATTCTTGCTTTTATCCCAAGAACAAACAGAAATGAGGAGGGTGATGGGTTTGGGGCTCAGACCCACGTTCTGCCAGGTGGAAAAACTGGGCAGGGCCCGTGTTTCCTCTTGGATGTGTCTGTTCAAGTATTTCCCTTTTGGAATAGCAAGATATCTGCTTCATAGAAATTATTCTGGGGGAAAAAATCCCAAAACAACAACTAAAACTGACTAGGATTGGATTTTTTTTACCCCTCCCAAAGAATGCAGATGTTGCCTGTTCCAGAGGTCTGATGAGCAGCACACTGTGAGGGCTGAAAACTTGGGTCTTTTTAGATTCCTGGTGGAACTGCCTGGAATTGCTGTGCCTGGAACACACGTGTGTCATGCCTGACATGTGTGTGCTCAGGATGGAGTCTGGCCCCCAAATTTGTACAAACCCCCCTTGCCATGTTCACCCAACACAGACACTGCACTGTGCAGTCACCACTTTGAAATGTTTTGCACACCCTGCTGAGGTTTTTTGGGGGTTTTTTTCCTTTTCTTTTAGTGCTCAAGTCAATCATCCCACAGTGTGGACCCGTGAGTTGCCAAAGGTTATTTTTAAATGCAGCTTTGACATTGTTGGATGCCACATGTCCTAAAAAAAAAGTGTCTTAAACGTGTCTTGGAATAGTTTTGTGTTCACAGAACAAAAGTTTAGATTTCTTGACTTAAAACACTTCTCTGTTGAGAGCATGGATTGCAGAAGGTTTTCATCTCAAAGCGCAGGGTTTTGGAACAGGATAATCCTGAACCTTTGGAAAACAGGGATCTTAATGGAGACACTGAGTGAGGGCAGGAGAGGCTGGAGGTGATTTCAGAGCCCATTTCAGCAGTACCTGCAGCAGTGCTGTACCAATAACTGGAAGCTGTTGGGGTTTATTTTAATTTTCTTTTTCCTTTGGGGTTATTTTTCCATGTTTTTTGAACACAGGAAGGCTTTGAGGGTGGCCTCTGCATGGTTCCTGCTGTGTGCTGTGTGCTGGGGTGGGGGGTTCCAATACCTGGGTTTGCTCTGAGCTCCTCAAGATATTGTGGGTTGGTTTTTTTTCCTTTTTTTGGCTCGCATGTCTTAAACCTTCAGGCTTTGAAACTGCTTTCTAGACTTGTGTTGACTTTTTGTTCTGCTGTTGTTCAGTTGCACAGAGTTTTCTATATATGATGTACTAGTTTTTAACGTTAATTCTCTGTGAACAGGGTTGAGATTATTCCTTGTAGCTTAAAAAAACCCGAGTTGTATTCTAAAATTCCCTTTTCAGATCTTGTTTGTATCCTGTTGCAGTGTTACCAGATGGCCTTATGTACGTCACAGTGTTTTGTGATAAGTACAGTAGCACATTTAATGCTTATTCCCCCCCCCTCTGTTTTTATAGCTGAGAAGTTTATTTGTAATAAAAGAGCTGAATAAATGGCAAAATTGTAGGTGAGGATGGTGGTTGTCTCCCCTAATGGCTGTTGGGGCAGCTGGAATTAATCTGGGACTAAATCCTTAACCAGCATGAGACTTGTCTTGGGAATTCTGAGAATCTTGGCAGATGTGGAGCATGTGCTAGAAGCTTGGAAATCAGAACAGATCCATTGGCTCCAACTTCCATGGGCTGAGAACCTGCTCTGGGGCAGCTTTTGGGCTGGGAGAGCCAGGGGAGGGAAGTTCTAAGTGAATTTTTAGCAACCTGATGAGCTGTGGTAACGTGTGCCAGTTCTGTCCTGTTTATTTCTAAGTGCACATCTGTTCTGGAAGGGACTTTCTGATGCCTTTAGTGTTTATTCCTGAATTTTTAGGCTAATCCTGGTTCTTGGCTGCAGAGTTTTGGGCTCCAGCAGCTCTGCCACGAGCAGCCTCTCCTGTCAAGAACCTTCAGGGGATCCAGTTTTACCCTCCTGTGATTTTAACACAACAATCAGTGGTAAAAAGGACATTGAAAGCAGCAAAGAGAACATTTTTTCTGCTCTTTCCAGAACAGAACTGCATTTTTTCCTATAAATATATATATATAGTCTAGAGACAAAGCAAGTTATGTTGTAGTGAGTGTCTCAACTTCCTACACTGGAGACTTTCCAGACATGATCTTTTAGAGCCAACTGTCATCTCACCCCACTGTGGTCCTTGTTACAGTTGGGTGAACCTGCCTGGGACAGAAAAGCTTCTCAGTTTAACTTTCTTTTTTAAATAATACCTTATAATAAGAGTATCTTAATGCCATTGTGTTAAAAAAAAATGCTGGTATGTAATGCAAGTACATAAATAGCCAAAGTTTTCAGTAATTGTTCAGTGTTACTAAATTTTGCTTTTATTTAACCTTCCAAGATAACATTTAGGAAGACCTTCAGCATGTTGGTATCATAAAGTTTGATCAACTTGATTAGAGCAGAGTTATTTGAAACATTTCAGGTTTGAATACAATTTGGAGGCAAAGTTTTAAGATGCAAAACTTCCTTTGCACTGTAATGACACTTCAAATGCTGCTTTTAGAGTGGCTCAGTGGTTAATTGTTATTCAAACATCATGAAGGTCTTTCCTGAGAAATCAGGTGACTTTTCTATTGCTTCAATTTTTGTGCAAAAAAAAAATAAAAATCAATGTATTGCAATCTTTTTTAAAAATGGGGTGGGAATAGTTAAAGAAAACTATTTTATGTAAGAACTGACAGAGGGATTTGCTTTGTATAATGCAAGCTGGCTTTAAAAAAGCATTGTAGCAAATTATTCAAGTCAATCATATGTTAATAGTTATGTGCAACCAGACATGCAAAACAATTGTATTTTTTTAAATAAATATTTTTAACAAAGTTTCTGCTCTTTTGACTGGTTGGTTTGGGTTTTTTTTTTCAGCAGAGGAAATAGAAAGTTACAGCTGCAGGGCAGCCTGGGGTGTGATAAGGAGGGAGTTCATCAGACCTTGAGGTAAAAAAAGTCCTTTTACAGCATCACAGGCTTGAGTGGAGGCAGAGGTGGAGTTGGTGATGTGGGTTGGGTGGTGATGCAAAGGCTTTTGTCCCCAAATCAGGTACTATTCTGCTGAAAATTTCCTTTAAGTAGGATTTTTTCTTTAGATTCTTTGTTATCAGCTCTAGATAAAGTGGAGATTTGAATTGCCAAGAACACTTCTAACAAAAGAACTTGGACAGAATAGATTTAGCTCTGTATTATCAACTCTGCAAGGACATAAGATTATTTAGTAGCTGACAATCCTGGTGTGGGACACACGTCATCTGAGGAGATTTCTTTCCAAATAAACTCCCTCCTTGCATTGTTTGTGCTCATTTCCTCTGTGCAGAGCTGGGGAGATGCTGCAATGGTGGCAGGAGCCCCAGGAAGGACACACTGGGGTGGGGTTTTTTTGCTGCAAATGGGTTTTACATACCCAGAATGAAAAAAATTGGGTATTTGGAGGAGAGTAACAGTGGCATCCTGTGGGGCTGGAGCAGAATTACAGCATGTAGTGCCCTGGAATCAGTTCTGGGATTAGAACAGAATCATGGAACAATTTGGGTTGGAAAGGACCTTAAAGCTCATCCAGTTCCACCCCCTTCCCCAGGCAGGGACACCTTCCACTATCCCAGGTAAAACCATGCTAAAAACCAGTTTAAATTAAATACCTGTTAGATTTTAAAAACAGCTCCTGGGAGAACTTAGCAATCAATCACCTTTAATTAAACACTGCCTTATATACACAGGTACATATGTACATCCACAGACAGCAGTTAAAGCAAGAAGAACATGTCCAAAAGAGCTGTTTGGAGCTTTACATTCCTCTAAAACCTCCAAAATCCTTCCTCCAGAGCTGGAACTCATGCGTGGGGATGAGAGTACCTTACACAAGGCACCTGGATGAGAATATTGCACAGGTAAAGCAGCTGGAGACTGGCTCCCAAATACCTCTGAGCTTCACTTGGAAGCTGGAAATAAAACCACCCTAAAAGACACTGCAAGTGGAGCAGCTGAAGTAGTGACTTAAAGCAAAAAACAAGCCATCACAACTCATCTTTTAAAAAAAAATAAAAGAAAAGCTAATGATTTTAATAATCAAGAGGCCCAAGCATGCTGTGTAAGACACTGTCTTGGTGAACACGTGTTATACTGTGGAATATACAGGAATTAAGTGTGCAAATAGAGACAGGTCCTGCTACCACTGTGCACCTGGTGGGCTCTGCCAATGTGGAACTGTTCCCCTGGGCAGGGATAAGTGGGGGTGACATTGACTCGAGTCCACGTTGCACAAAAATTAATTAAAATCCAGTATTGTGCTGTAAATTCAAGGGGCTTCTGTACATTACAGGCCAAAAAAATAATCTTTTCAATTCAATGGCCTCGCCAGGAAACGTTCAGTCTTAGATACGGAGCACAGAGAGAACCTCCTCCTTCCCACCCTCCATCCTCAACAGGTAAGAAAGTTCATTTGCAGGAGGAATTTTTGTGAAATCCTCCTCCCTGTCCCCACCTTTCAGTCCCAGGCTCAGGCTGGTACCTCCAGTCCTTTTGGTCCACGTGCCACTGGCACCTCGTGCTCAGCTCCACGTGGTGTTTTAGGATGTTTTCTTGATTCTGATGTGCTTTTTGATTGCAGAGAACTTGCATGATTCAGTCATTAAATGTGGAATCATCCTCTAATGCTTCATTGGGGGTTTATTGCTCGTCTGGAACTGGGCCACTGGCTCAGCGCTGGTACTGTCCCGTGTCCCCTGGCACTGCTGCCTTGTCAGGAGAGGCATCGTCCAGCTCTGCAACATGGAAACACTCCTGGGAATGTGCAATTCCACTGAGCTTCCCCCCAGCAGGAATGTTGCTTTTCCACAGGAGCTCGTTCACTGCTCAGGGAAGAAACTCACAGGATCATCAGGGTTGGAAAATCCCTCCGAGGTCATCGAGTCCAGGCTGTGCCCGATGCCCACCTTGTCCCCCAGCCCTGAGGGACACATCCAGTCCTTCCCTGGGCACCAGCACAGCCCGAGTCACCCCTTCCTGCACCCAGGACATGTTTTTCCCTGTCACACTCCGCTCCTTTTCTAAGAGGTGCTCACAAAAACAACCAGCACCCGCAGACCGGGGTGGTAAGTCAGAAATCCTTTATCAGTGAGGCTTTTTCCAAGAGCCTGACAGCTGCCCTGGGACAGCAGACCCACTTGGGCCCTGGGTTTCAGCCAGGAAACAGTGTAGGAAAAGTGGTGCAACCTCTCTCTCTGCAATCCACACACCAGTCCTACTTTTTCCCTCACTTCTCCAACAGAAAAGAAAGCAAACCCTGGGTTGTGGCTGCCAAGGCTTTGTGGGCAAGTCAAAGCAGGAAGAGGGGAAAGGAAGCAGCAGTAAAAGAAACATTTCCTTGCATTTTGCTGGAGTGCTGAGCCCTGGCTGTGCTGGTGCATGTGCTGCTCTTCCTTTCATTCCAAAGCAGGGCTCAGGGCTGGTTTCTTACCTGCTGAGGGCTTGGGGTACATCCTGTGGAAAAACACGAGGAAGGCGTAGAAGGTAAAGGCCAGACATCCAAAGATCATCCCACAGACCAGGAAACTGTAGCTGCCCTGATCATGGATAATCTGCAAAGGGAAGGGAAGTAAAGAAGGGAACAGAACTCACCACAGCACTCAGATCTCGTGGGCACTCACTGAGAGCTGTACTGGCTGGTAACTCAAGGGTCAGGCAGTGCCCAAAACCAGCACTAAGGCTTTGACTTACAAATCCCAGCCAGTTTTTGGGCTGTCCTGTCTACTCACCGACCCCACCAGGAGCTGTAGTACCATCTCTCCAATCCCAGCTCCAGTCACCAACACGGTTGTGGCACAACCTGCAAAGAAACAGTGCAAGGGATGGTGGCAGAACGGGGGGCACAACCAGCAGGATCAGCTTTAAACTCTGCCATGGATCTCCCCACACACAGGAGTTACAAATACTCAGTGTGAGTTCCCATTCAGTGCTGGAAATGCTCTGCCCACCTGCAGCAGTGCAGAAAGGTGACAGTTTAAGCCAAGAAATAAATGCCCTCTCCCTTGTCTCTGTTGGCAGAGCTGATGTTGCTCCTTGCTGGAAGGATTCTCATTTTTCTGTATCATTGCCCCCCAGACAGAGGCTGGCAGAGACTCCTGGAAGAGCTGCCCAGGCTGTGGGTTATCAGTTCCCTGATAATCCGATGATGTTTTCAAAACTATCTCCCTGTAAACCTCCAAAGCAATCCAAACTATCTCCCTGTAAACCTCCAAAGCAGCACTTCTGAGAGCCTGACATCCCTGAAGCTGCAGGAAAGCAGGAACCAGGCTGGATCCCTGCCTGGGGCAGTTACAGGGGTTGTTACACTCTGCTTTTCTGCCTACAGGCTCGAAAAAACATTGCATTCCAAAGCAGCTCTTGCTTCCAGGCCTCCTGGGCATCCCTGGAGAGGGAAGGAGCTGCTTGGTGTGATGGTATCTCAACACCCACCTGCTCTGGGAGCCTGCCAGGTGTTCCCAAATCCCAGCTCACCTTTGTACTGCAGGATGTCCTCAGTGTAGGCCAACATGCTGGGGAAGGTGCTGCTCAGGAACAGCCCCAGGGATGCTGTGCCCACGAACAGGAAAACAACGCTGGAGGAGAAAATCAGGAGCAGGAGGAAGGTTATCAGGACTCCAATCTGGGAAAAACACGGGCAGGAAAGAGAAATGTTGAGTTGCAACAGGCTCCAGATTTTATTTTTGATAGAAAACAATGAAAAAGAAAATATATTGAAAAGTGATCAGTGTTTGAGAAGCTGAAGTAACTACACAAAATCTATCTGCCTTTACAAGAATTTGGTGCTTTTTATAGTAGGACTTTGTAATACAGCTTGGTCTCAATTTCATTATGTAGAAACTTAAGTTTGTATCTGAAAAAAACCCTTATTTATATTTAATTCAACTACTATTTAATAAATAATAAAATAACTATATAAATATTGATATGTAATGTTAAATAAAATAATATAAACAGGAGTACTGCTGCTTCCATAATATTATTCTCCATCAGTAATAATTCTTTAACCTGCTGAATAAGATTTAACTCACTCTCAATAGCTTGAAGAATTAACTCAATAGCTGCTCAGAAAGCAGCCACAGCAGTAAAGCCAAAGAGCCAACTACATTTAAATAAAAAAACGTGCCTTCAGCTCTGGCTTGTGCCAAAAACCACCCAAAATGCCCAAGTGAGGCCGGGCAGAGTCAGCAGAGGGAGCTCTGAGATTTGTGTTAATTGTCTCGTTCCTGGTTGTGGCCAAGAGCAATTTGGGCTCTAAACTCGAGCTGCAGTTTGACCCTGCAGTGACTCCCAGAGCTCGTGTCTCCTACGGGAGCAGTGCCAGCTCCCAGCACGGCACAGGGGCAGTGCCAGACAACCGGATTTTTACCCAAAATACCCCAACGTGAGCTGTCTCTTCTCTCCACCCTGTTGTATGTGCTCAACCTCACAATATTAGCTGTGAAACTCGCCACCAAAATACCTACTGGTTTAAATAAATTGTAAATTAAGTTGTAAATTAAGGGCCTTTTCACTCCTTTCCTCCCTCCCTGTCATGTGCCATGTCCTCACACATCCTGAAAAGATTCCTTCCCCTTTCTCCAAGGGAACATGTTTTACTAATTTAAGCCACCTCACACCACATTGGTTTCTCTGACAACTGCTACAGTCTAAGCAGAGAATTCATGGAATGATCTGCCTTCCCTTTCCCATGGCTGACACAGGAATTAATTTCCCTGTAGATGCCGGAGAGAGCAGAGTGTGCAAAGCAAACAAAGCTGGCACACACTTCACGAGGTGCTTCCACAACTCCCACACCAGATTAAATGGGGAGTGGGCTCAGCAAAGCTGTGCAATCAGGTTTTAAGTCTTGCCTACCCCGTGCACCCCCTGGGAGGCACCTTGTCCAGCCCTACCTGTGCCCCAGGTGTGGCACGAGAGGAGCTGGAGCCCTGCACGTCCAACTGAGACAACACGACGGAGAAAAGCAGGAGTAAAGCAGACCAAACCCAGCCTTACCACGTTGATGAAGACCATGGTTGCTGGTTTCATCCTGTAGGACACGGGGATGGAGATGAGCCTGCCCAGAGTGATGAAGCCCCAGAAGAGGCTGGGCAGGTAACCAGCCACCTTGTGCACCACGGCCAGAGGCTCCTCCACGGCGTAGCTGTACACAAAGCCTGAGTACTCCCCCTGCAGGGAAACAAACCAGCCTCTCACATCCCTGTGCTGCCTTCAGGCTCTCAGTTTTATCTGTGGGGGTAGTGCTGGAGAGCCCACCCAGGGTGGGAACTGTTCCCAAGGGTTTGCAGCTTCCACCAGAAGCAGAACATGGGATTTAAGCTCTTCCTCAAAGGGCAAGACTGAACAGCAGTGCCAGTTCAAATGCAGCCTAAGCTCTATCTGCAGAGATTCTCTCTTCCCTATGGATTGCCTTGTCCTTTTGGAATCCCTTACTCTCCAAACATCACAGGTAGAACCTGGATTGGCCATCCTTGAAGTTGGAGGCCCCTGGGATGTTCCATCCCTGAGAGCTGCTGTGTAACCCCACATCTCAGGACCCTAATTAATGCCCTACTAAGACCCAGCAGTGTTTTACCACAGACAAAAGTGTTGAAAGACAAAGAACAGCATCTTGCCAGCCAAGAGTGAGCCTTCCCTGCCTGGACAAATGTGCTCCCCATGGCAAACCCCAGCCAGGGCCAGGCTGCCAGGCCACTGCAGGGCTGCACCAGCCCCACACTCTCTCAGCTTGGACTCTGAAGGCTCAGGAGACCCATCAAACAAAGAGGCACCATTTCTTACGAATTAAAATGAAGCTGTTGTTGCCTCGTGGCTGAAGTGAGAAGAGACATCCCACGTGCAGCTCTAAGCCAGCTGTGGGCAGTGGCAGCAGCGATGCAGCTGCAACACCCCAGAGCCCAGGAGAAGCCACAAAAGCCTCCCAAGAAGCAGGACACACATCAGCCTGTGCCTGGATGAGCTGCCTGGGCCCCACTGCTGCAGGGCAGACCCTCGTGTGCAGCCACAGAGGCCACGTGCTGGGGCTGGGCTGTTACAGGGGGTTTGGGAGGAAGAAAGGTTTGCCCAGACAAGATCCCTTGACCAGCTGAACTCACCACAATCCCATCAGTCATGAAGAGAACCAGAGCCCCAGTGATGTGGACTGCGAAGTAGGTGTAAGAAGCCCCTCTGAAGTTCTGGCTTTGGCAGCAGCTCAGTAAGTCGTCGTGACCTGGTGAAAAACAATGCAAAGCAAACTCAGCTGGAAGGTCCCCCTGGGGCTGGGTGGTTGCCAGCCCTCAGTGGGGTTTGTGCCCAGATTCAGAGAGGACTGTGGACACTGGGCACTGCTGACCTTGGCTGGCACCACCTCATCCTGACCCACCTCTAAGCTCCCAGAAGGAAGAGGGGTGTGTTTATGGGCAGACTGGGATCCTGGCTGCCCAGGGAACCTCCTCTTCCCATTTAGGAGCCCCACTTTGCTGGCCCTGCTCTTACAGGCAATAAAAACCGAATAAATAATAAAACGCTGGATCTCACTTGTTTTAACTCAGGGACACTCAAACACAGCTTTTCCTCCCCCAAACCCACAGGAGAGGTGCCCCCAGCTCACCTCCAGCTGGGTGGGGTCTCTGCCCAGGGGTGGGGAGCTCGTCCTTGTCCACAGGCCGTGTCTCCATGGCCAGTTCATCAGCTGACAGCAGTGGGTGGCTGCTGCCATTGAAACACGGGACCATCCTCTCCTTGTAGAGCAGGAAGAACACAGCAATGGGCACTGGCAGCTGGGGAGGGACAGAGAGGGGCAGGTGAGCGTGGCAGGCCTTCCAAAAATACTGCCCAGCTCCCCCAGTACTCGACATCTGCAATAGAAGTGCCTGAATTAACTCTAAGAGCAAGGACAGAGGCTGACAACTCACTTAAAAGAACCTTAAATGCTTTGTTCCTTATCCACAGCTTTTTAACACTTTTGTTTTGTTGAAAGGTGTGAAGTTTGCAAAAAATGTCACCTGGTATAAAATACTTCTGGTTATTTATGTTATGCAATGATATAATACCATGTAATTTTCTATGCAGGGTTTCATGACTCAGATTGGTGATCCAGCTGGTCCAGGAATGGGAGGTGAGGGTAAGGAGACACTGTGGGAAGGATGGAGCTTGTTGGGAGGTGGTAGAAAGGGGAAAAATAAAGCAAGTTGAGAGAAAAGTCTCCTGATCTGCTGGGGCATCTTCAGCAGGTCCCTGTGGGATGCCAGGTGGGCTGGGAACCATTCCCCTGGGATTGGGAACAAGGACACTGGAACACAAGGCACCTAAACACAAACCTCATAAAGCACCATCGCAGCCATATACACCCAAAACGTTCTGGTGTCCAATATTTGGCCACTTCTGCCCAAAGAATAAAATAAAAAAGCAGCTTTTGCCTGTGAAGAGCAGAACAGTTTCAACAGGAGCTGGAATTCTCAGAGGGAGGAGGAAGCTGCTCCAAGACCCATCCCCAGCCATTAGCAGGGGTTGCTCAGCATCTCCTAAGAGATGAGCTCGTGGTTCCCAGGCCAACAGTGACAGCACAGCTACAGCTGAGTGACTCCAAAGAGCCCCTTGGCTCAGCCTCTGGACCAGGAGGGACCTGGGAATGAGGGGCAGGAGCCCCCAGCCACTGCTGTCACTGCCTTAGAGCCCCCCGTGCACCCAGGGGTGCTCCCAGCACACGACAGTCCCATCCCAACATTCCCTTCCTGCCTGGTGCCAACACACACAGGGACCACGGATCTGTTCCTGCCCTCTGGATCCATCAGGCAGCAGCCACAGCATCAGGTCCCTGGCACTGTGCTCCCAGGGGATGAGCCCACTCCTTGCTCACACCCACGACTCGGTGGTCGTGGGAATTCCAAATCCACATGGAATTGGCTTTGGTTTTGGTGGGAAAACAGAGGGAAGCAAACAGAGCTGCCCTGCCCCTCGCCAGCCCTCCTGTCACAACCCAGTGGTGTTTACTCTGCAACAAACTGAGGGAGAAAGCCAGGAAATCCTAAGTGACAGCTCATTCCCTTGTTTTCTACATGTCTGCGAGCAAGTGTGAGCTCCAGTTCCAAATTTCCTGCCTTTTGTTGGCTCGTGGCATGATTTAAATGTATGGAGAATTCCCTCCCCAACACCCCGCCTCGCTCGCCTCAATTCATTTATGAGTCTTCATTGTTCTGGGAACAATGGGAATAGGAACAGTTAGTTCGGTCCCATGGAAGAAAAACGCATTTGCTTGATAGTTCTAATCCTTCCGGAGGTCAGGACCAGATTTTATTCTTCTAAATTGCAGATTCTGCAAAAAAACTATACCCACACTGAGGGAGTGGCTGCACAGATAATGGCCCCGGGCACTTCCAGCCTTAAGGAGCACTCGGTGCCTGCATGGGAAAGGGCCCCAGCTGGGGAATCCCCCATTCCCAAATTGTAGGTGTGTCCCTGCTCTCCACATTCTCATCTCTAAAGCAAGCAGGTCCCTGCTGCTTTAACCAGCATTCCTGGGAGGTCCCATGGCTGGCACTTCCCCTGGGGGACAGTCACCTGTGGACAGGTGACCCTCAGGAGGGTCCAGCCATGGATCTGAGGTAGGTACAGGGATGGGGCACCACAAACACAGTTATTCCATGGGCAGATGGAGAGGAGCAAACCAGAGCCCTGCCAGGGCACGTTTCACCAGGCAGAGGGACAAATCCATCCTGGAGGAGCAGCCAACCCTGACTGCAGGACAAGGACAGCTCAAGGACTGTCCCTTCCACTGCCAGGAGCTGGTGCTGAGCCCCTCCTGCCACCCACATCCCCCTCTGGAGAGGCTGGGTGGTGACAATGACCTGGCTGGCCCCTGTTTTTATGGCAGAACCCTGCTACTCAGCTCCTAAAGCAGCTTCTGTCCTCCTGGGGCTGGACCTCAGCTCCCTGGGCTGTTTGGCACAAGGCAAAAAGCCCCCAGATCCCCCCAACCCTGCAGAGAGTGAGCAAAGGAGATGAGCCACAGCACAACCCCAAAACAAGGACACTGGTCCCCAAAACACCACCCTGCAAAGTCCCACACTGTCCCCAACTCCACCAAGCCGGACCCCCCTGACCCGTATCTGACCAGCCCTCCCTCCTGAACTTTCTTCCCAGAGTAATTTTGCTGCTTTCCTGCCTTTTTCAGCAGGAGGTTTTCCTTTTTCCAAGGGGGAGAGGGGCACCTGAGCATCCCACCAGGAGCCTGCACAAACAGGCACAGAGTGCCCGGCTCCCTGGATCCAACCCTCCAGTTCCACTTGCCAAACTGCCAGGGCTCTTCCCTCCCCTCGCAGCTTTTAACCATCATTATAAACTCAATGAGTTGCTGCATCCAACAGCTCAGCATGAGGAGAATCCAGCTCCTTCCCTCCCGTTGCTATTTCAGTCTCTCCCCCCAGGAACACGGGATCATTCCCTGCTATTGTATCCAGGCTACTTTTAAGCAACCTAAGCACAATGGAGTGTCCCACACTTCCCCTGGGAAACCACCTTCCGGACAAACACGTCCCTCTCAGAGGAACATTTTCCTGATTTCCAGCCCCTTGGAACAGGCTGGATGATGAAATTTCCGTTCTGTGGGAAAACTGAATTTTAAAATATGTTTTTGTTCCAAATCTGGATGAAAAGGCAAAATTTTTCTCTTAGAATGAAAGATTTTGGCCGGGAGTCATCCAAGCACTTTGTTTTGATTATGTTGAACTGCTTGATTTTACCAAAGCAAAAGCATTTTGCTTCAATAACATCGACACGACTCCGCTGTCAGCTTTACACATCACACTCGTGCCAGAGTCAAATTGAGACATTTCCACTTTAAACAAAAGCAAGAACTCGGAATGAATCATTTCAGCTTGTGTCTTGTCAGAAAACACACGGGCCTGTGAAAACTGGGGTGGAAATGTGGGTTTTGACCATTTTGTGACAAAGCTGCTCGTCCTGGTTTCCATTTCATCCACCTCCCTGAGGGTNGCCATTTTGTGACAAAGCTGTTGGTCCTGGTTTCCATTTCTGTAGTTACTCATTTCATCCACCTCCCTGAGGGTTTAAATACCTGTTACCACCATCTCCCTCTGACATTTACACCTTAAGGAAGGGTCAGCAGTTTTGGAGCTGAGCTACCCTCAGCATCACCAGTGGGTTGGGTTAGTTTAAACAAGGAATAAACTCAGTTCTCTCAGTAAGGATTTGGGAAAGACAATTCCAGCTTGGCTTTGCACAGGGACACACTCCAGAGCTGTGGACACCCAACTGTCCACTCTATTTATGTCTGTTTTAACCCTCATCCCAAAACCCACTGGTCTCCAGCAGCCCAGACTCCCTGCCATGTCCCTGGCCCTATACCAGGGAGAGGTATATCCCTGAATATTCCCAGAATGTAGGAATTCTGCATTCAGTGTGGGCACACACATGAAACCCACACACACACACCAATGGCATGTCATGATGCACAAGCCCAGCTGGGCACAGCTTATGGTCTCATCCTGCCCCAAAATGTCCACAGGGCACTGCTGGGGACAGAGAAGGGTCTGGCAAGCACTGCCAGTGCTCCCAGTATCACACACATCATCGGGTTCAAAGCAGGTATTAAACGCTGCCACAGAACTGAATTGGTTTGCTCAGAATTGACTGGCAACTGAGACAACGCTCTGGTGTAATTAAAAGCACATTTCCCATGGCATAGGCAGAATCAGAGGTAATTAAAGCTGCTTCTCCTCCCAGGCAGAGCATTCTTTGGGTACTTCTGCACACAAGCTCATTACAGCACTTCCCAGCTCTTCACCTGCCTGTTCTCCTCCCATCAGGGAGCTGTGAGGGCCTCGGGCTAATGAAAGCCCCTGGATGAGGTGCACTGGGGTAAGTTCTAGTTATCCAGAAAATGGGAAGAGCAGAAGGGAAACAGTTCCCTTTGCCCAGTGCAGATGGAGTGGTGAGAGATCCAGGGCTGCTGGGACAGGGAGAAGGAGCCTCTGCACATCCTTGTGCTCTGGCAATGGCTGAGCTTCAGAGGGAAGGGGCTGCAGGGCAGACGGGCAGGAGAGATCCTTCTGGCAGGATCACCCTTCACTTCTACTGCAGGAGCTGCCCAGAGCAGCAAAAGGGGCACCAGGTCAGCAGTCCCTGCCCTGGAGATCTCTATAAACAGAGAACAGAGCACCTTGGGCAAGGGCTCCAGGGGGTGGGGGGCTCTGCTCTGCCCACAGGGACCCCCACCCACCTCCAGGAACCATAACCAGGTCTGGCATCAGCCCCAGCACGAGCAGCACCACTTGGCAGGGCTGGTGTTCCCTGTGACAACACACTCTGCTCTTGTCACTCCACATCTACACGGACCATTAGACACCCCTGGAAGCTCCTGCTGCCTGGGAAGTGACAGCAGCAGCTCTGCTGTGCACAGGGACTGGGGATGGGCACGGCATGGCCTCAGCCCTGCCAGGCTGTGCGAGGGACCAGCTGGATTTAGCTCTGCTGGGATTTGGTATTAACCAGAGGGTCAGGAACAAAGCCAGCCAGGATGGGGCCCTGAGTGACCTGCTCCAGTGAATGGCATCCCTGCCCCTGGCAGGGGTGGAACGAGAGGAGCTCAAAGGTCCCTTCCAACCCAAGCCACCCTGTGATTCTTGGCCTGCAGGCAGGAGCAGCTTGCTGGGGATCTGCTCTGGGACTCAGCAGGGCAGGGGAAGAAAACTGGCACTAAACCCCATTTCCCTCTCAAAGAAAGGGCCTCAGGGCTTCTACATCTGCTGTGATGCCCCAAGAAAACCTAATAAATAGGCAGAGACACCCAGGTCGAGCTTTCAGCCCCTGTAGCTCAGTTCATTCATGGGCACTTTCCTGAGGGTCTGCAAACCCCCTCCTGCCAAACCCCCCCCACAGCACAGAGCTGCTCCCCAGCTCCCCACAGACAAGACCCTGTGGCTCTGGGTGGAGTTTGCTGGTATAACACCTTTGCAGAGCCCTGCCCTCATGGAAACCCAAACCAAACCTTTTGTGTGGACCAGCACAACCACCCTCATGCCTCCTGCCAACCACCCAAACAGGCACCAACATCCCCCAAACACCTCAGGCCGCTGCAAATCCGAGGAGCAGGGATGTCCCCAGCAACACTGAGCCACTCTGGCACTTACATTGATGAGGGCCATGATCCAGAAGGCGTAGGAGACACGTGTCACCACCATGCCCTTCATGGGCAGGTCGTAGTGGGACAGATTCCCCGGATGGTGCGGGACCAGGGACTTGCGGATGTGCGGGAGGTTGCTGGAGGCGTTGGCCGTGGAGTTGGACAGGATGCAGTTGGTGTCTGACAGGAAGGGGTCGGCGATCAGGGGGCTCAGCAGTGCCCCAAAGCCCACGAAGAAATGAAGGGCCTGCAGGAGATGAGACACACGAGTAGAGCAGGGGGGTCACTGCAGAGCCCCCCGCTCCTCTGCCTCGGAGGTGAGGTGAGGGCTCCACTCTCACCTGCAGGAAGATGGCAGAGTCCTTCTGGTAGATCTTCACCAGCTGCATGTTGGAGATGGTGTCGATGCAACCCATGGCCAGTCCTGCCACGGCCATGACCACAGCCAGGACCACCACATTGTGGCACAGGGGGATGATGGCAAAGACCAGGGAGATGGCCAGGGATGAGGCAAAGAGTGCAAACAAGGACTGAGACAACCTGAGACAGGGAAAGAATGAAGACAGGACAGAATTAGTACCATGAGAGCAGCATCCACACCACACCTGCCTCCTATTTCCAGTCCCAGGGCAGGAATTAGCAGGGGAAGCACCTACAGGCTGCAGCTCCAGCAAATGCTCTTCTGACAAGGGAATTCCCAGTCACCCTTCACCCCAATGCCTCCACATCACCTCCACAGCCAGCCTGGGGCACTGCCACCTCCCGTGTGGAGGGTGATGCCTCAAAGAGGCAGATCTTCCACCCAACTTCTGTGGAGAAGAGTAACCATCCCTTCAAACCTGTGTTCTGCATGTTTCAAGGCAGAATAACAACCTTTCCTTGTTCACTGTGCAGATCTGGGGATCCAGAAGGATGTGGGGATGGAAAGGAATGTGCAGGTGAAGCCACATCATGACTTTTGAGCAGCTCCAGGGCATTTCTCTCTCGGGGCTCTATCACGCCAGAGGTGCTGGGCAATCCCAGAGCTGCTGGCACCCATATGAACGTGTCATCCCAGACCAGCCTGAATGTGCTGTCCTACTCTCAGGGAACACAGGGAAGCCACTGCAGTTCCCTCTCTGCCCTGTGCCATCTCTGCTCTGGCAGCATCATCTTTCCTCCCAGCACGACAGGGTGGGATTCGGCACTGCTGCCACTCCTGGTGCAGCCACTGCCCAACCCACACGGTCCCAGGAGAAGCCCCAGGGATGTGTGTGGTGGAGGCAAGGCTGGTGTGTTCCCTCTCAGGTCTGGCAGCAGCAGAGGCTGCTCCTGGGGAGAGCTGGGTGAGCCAGAGAACAGCACCCGGGCTGGCACCGCGCGGCTCCGGAGCTGCCAAGTGGGAAGGCAGGAAGGAAGGAAGGAAACAGGGACCAGACAGCAAAGCACTGGAACCAGCAGAAAGATGGGACTGTAAAGGGACAGCAGACAGCAAATAGCACAGGCAGGTCCCCTCCTCACCCTGTGCTCCCAAACCCTGGTGGAAGCCCAGTGCCATGGCCAGCAGCTGCTTAATGAGTTGGCAATTAGCAATAATTGGGGTCTGCTGGGTCTGTCCACAGCAAAGGACTGGCAGTGCACAGGTACATTCCCAGCACAGACAGGGAAAACACCCACGTCTCTGCTTCACACTCTGGCAGAGAGGCAGGAGAAGGCAACAAGGAGGCAGGAGGTGCTGCAGAGCTGCTGGGCACCTCAGTGCCACCCCTCCTGCCCTGCCTGCTCGTCCAGAACGGCCTGGCCTCGGGCGTGTCACTGCATTTGTGCACGGCCCTCATCCATCTGCAGCCCCAGAGGGGTTTGGCCCTCCACATCCTGCTCGTTGCTTACACTGCACTTCAACAGCACCGCGGAGAAAACAGGCCAAGGGCACCTCTCCTTTATTCTGCTGCCCGGGGGCACCAACCTGGCCGTGCCAGCCTTGGTGTGCTCACACAGCCCAGCCTCGCTCACGTGTCAGTCAGCCCATGCTGGAGGAGACAGTATTTTACAAAGCTGTAACTACTGATCATCCTCTGACAGCAACCCGGGGAGCCAGTGTGGGATTTCTGGGGGAGGGAGGGAGCCAGGCGAGATGTGCACAGTCACGGCAGGAAAAGCAACGAGCAAATGAGACAGGAGCAGCTTTGAGCCTGGAGAGATGAGGCAGCTCTCTCCAGGGTACAGCAGCAGGGAGAGAGGCAGAGGCACCAGCAGCTGGTGCATCCGAGGTCAGGAGTGATGGGGAAAAGCACACGAGACATCCCCAAAATGCTTCTTCCCTTCTGCAGCCCCAGCAAAGCCACCACGGCACCGCCTGTGCTGGGCTGGGGAGCACCTTCATTACTAGAGTGAAACATTAATTGGGGATGATGTTATGTCCTTAATAAGCATTAAGGATATTGTCTCAATTTCCCCCCAGTGAGTAAAAATTCCTGCTTCCAGCTGTAAGTTAAGAACACAATTGTACTCCCCCACAAACCCCAGCAGCCCAGGGTGGAACACAGCCCTGCTGTCCCTTTCCTGGCTCTGGCATTAAGGGGCACCAACAAACTGCTGGCAGATCCCCAAGATGTAGCTGCAGGACACAGCTCAGCACCCAGGGAGGCACCAAACCAGCAACTGGGGCATTCCTGTATAAACAAACCCCTCTGAGAGCATCCTTAAATGAAGTACCCCATGATTTTCAGAGTACCTCATGCCTTGGTGATGTGAAACCCCCAAAAGGGCTTAAAAAACAATCCTGCTGTCATGCCATGGTCTGGTTTCTGACACCACAGTGTCCCCATCATTTACCAGCCCCTGTGGCCAGCACAACTCTGGGCCAGCTGTGGCTTTGCCCAGGGCAGGCCCCACTTCAGCAGAGGATGAAATGAATATTGTGACGACACGAACTCTGTTTCAGGAGCACTCAGAGCACATCCTGGCTCCATCACAAGGCTTGAGGGAAGGTCTGCAGCTGCCCCTGAAAGGTTTAGGCTGCTCTCCATAGGATTAGATGGTCAATTCTACAGCCAATGCTGCAGTCACAGCCAGCAAAGCTTCCCCCTTCCTTCCCACACAGCCCATAGAAAACCCCACCTCGGTGCTCTCATTNGTGTCTTGGTGATGTGAAACCCATGCAGCCCCCCAAAAGGGCTTAAAAAACAATCCTGCTGTCATGCCATGGTCTGGTTTCTGACACCACAGTGTCCCCATCATTTACCAGCCCCTGTGGCCAGCACAACTCTGGGCCAGCTGTGGCTTTGCCCAGGGCAGGCCCCACTTCAGCAGAGGATGAAATGAATATTGTGACGACACGAACTCTGTTTCAGGAGCACTCAGAGCACATCCTGGCTCCATCACAAGGCTTGAGGGAAGGTCTGCAGCTGCCCCTGAAAGGTTTAGGCTGCTCTCCATAGGATTAGATGGTCAATTCTACAGCCAATGCTGCAGTCACAGCCAGCAAAGCTTCCCCCTTCCTTCCCACACAGCCCATAGAAAACCCCACCTCGGTGCTCTCATTGCAGCAGGATCTCTTCAACTTTAAGTACATTTTTGCCCATCCCAGGGAGCATTTTCTAAGTGCTTCACATCGAGAAGAAAAATGATAATCAGGCTAACTCAGACTTGCAAAACTGATCATTAAAAACCCAAAGCCCTAAGGGGACAAGGTGAGGACACGGAGGAGGAATGGATTATTCCCCATCAGCCTCCAGGCCCCTTTGTCTCCAGCTGGAAGCACAGCCAGGCTCAGGGAGTGCTGCCTCCCCCATGGAGCTCATGCTCAAGTTGCTGTGCTGCTCTCAGCAACAAAAGGTTTGCCTTTGAAGTGAGGAGTGTCCTGTGTGCACCAGCCACACTCTGGAGCAGAAACCTTCAGGAGAGCAGGGAGAGAGCAGAGTCACCACCCTCAGCTGATGTGCTGCGATGTGCACAAGTGCCCCGGGGTAAAGATGAAGAGCAAAAGGGTCTCATCCACCCTCCAGATCTTGGTGTGGATCACTCTGAGTGGAGTCTCAGGGCTCCAAGACAGCTACAGACCCATCAGTCCTCTCCTCTCACCAGTGGGATTAGCTCGGGGCTGACCCAAATACTGGCAGCAAAAGCAAATATTCAGCAGGACACAAAAACGCAGTTTCTGAATAAAAACCCCAACCAAAACAAGNTGTCAGGTGCTCCTGAGAATCGAGTCCAGGTAAAACCAGGGAACAGAGTCTTCAGGGTGCTTTACACAGAACTCCTTAGGGAGGGCAGCAGCTCCTGCCAGGACTGTCTGTGCTCCAGAAAACTCTACACCAGCACAGCAGCACCAGGGTGTGAGGCAGGGCTTACACTGCACCTCAAACTGCAGCCCCACTCCTGCAAAAACCCTGTGAAAAGCTGTATTTTCTGAAGCAGAGCTTCAACCAGCAANTACTCTGGTGCTTCTGCCATCAGTGTGTGTGGCACTTTAACTTCACCATGCAAGCCTAAAATCCAACAAAAGGGGAAAGAGGAGTGGGAAGCAAGAGGGAGAGCAGGGGGATGCAGGTGCACGGAGCTCACCCCTGGAATTTGCAGTGCTGGCACTCAGGGGTGGATTTCCCAAAAATCTCACCTCCCACTCAGGTGTCTGAGCCCAGGCAGGGCTTCAGGTCCCCCCAGCACTCCCTCCCTCCCACCCACCCCAGTGCTGGTAGCTG